>VZUA01096812.1:60502-78461 GCA_013401035.1 Horornis vulcanius | reverse complement strand
GGGGGGGGGGGGGGGGCGGTGCTGGGAAGCCCAGGCGGCTCCGGCGGTGAGGGTGTTTTTTTTGGCGGTCCCGAAGTGTTTGGGCTCTGGTACTGCTAACCCGCTGACCCACATGTCCCTCCTCCCCCGGGGCTCGCTGGGGAAGGGGAAGAGCAGGGGGCCAGGCACTCGAGGCACACGCCGCCGCTCGCCCGGGCTCCCAGTCGCCGCACGCAGGCAGGCACTGCGTTATGTAACAGTCTGAGTGGGAAAGCGAAGGTCAGTGATGGAGGCATCCCCAGCAACACAATGGCCAGAGCCCTGCGCGCTGGGGCTCTGCAGGCTGGAAAGCGAAATAAAGCTCGCGGCAGTAATTGGCGTGTGCTTTGGAAGGACTTGGGAAGGGAGAGGGGAGAAGGAAAAGGAGAGTGGCAGGGATTTGGGGGGGAAAAAAAAAAGTGTTTGGGTTTTTTCGGATGATGTAATGGAGTTGGCAGAAAATACAAGTCTACTCCTAGAGTGCAAACAGTAAGAGAATTGTAGCTGGCATTCTGTGCTAATGTTGCATAAATTAGTGTATTGGAAGTAAATTGACCTATACAATACACACCAGCCGACTGTGCCTTTCTAATGGTTAAAACCTGGAGATACAGAACCACGTAGGAAAACATGACAATGACAACATTTTGGCCTCCTTGAAGACAGGACTTGATGGATGGATTAGGTGTTAGGAGTCCCTGTAGACTTGTGGATTTGGGGGGTTTTTTTCATTTTTTTTTAAGCTATTGAAATACCACTTGATTTCTTGCTTTTTTTTTTTTGTTTTTGTTTTTAATAGGGTTCTTTATATCTTGTGGCAACAATGTATGTGTGTGACTAGTATAGGTGAAATTATTTTTAGAACTGTTACATTGTAAGCTCATATGTTCAGCTGTGTATTGAGTTCAAAAATTTACTTGTTTGGGCCACAATTCTGCCACGTGTTGTAAGCAGGCAGCTCTGGACTCTCATGTGAGCTGTGTGGAGGTTAGATACAAATACATAGATATTTAGGTATATGTGCACATTTACACACGTCTCTAACTGCAAAAATCCTTTTTTTTTTCCCTCAACAAACACTACAAATATTTGTTTCATATCCTTAATTTTCACAGCTGCACACTCTACAAAGCTGCTTTGATACATTAGGGTTTATAATAATCAGTGTACATAAAGAATGAAGAAAACAAAATTAAAGAGAGGACTGTTGATGGAGAAGTGGGGAAAGTTTGCTGTGGAATAAATGCTTAAGTGAAGCTTTAGTTACTATAATATTATCATTTCAAAATACTTTATTGCTTGACAAGCAAACCTGTCTCTACCGCCTGATCCGTACCTAACTTGGTTTTTTATTTTGCAGAGGTTATGCTGGTTTTGTTGCTGTGTAGAATACTTAACTTGAAAACGTAAATTCTGAGTTACCAAAAGCACTTTTCAAATGGGGAGTTGTTAAGTGATATATTCAGTGTATGGGGGCATGCATGCATTCTTGCATGCTTCAAAAAATTCCCTGCAGTCTGATATTAAAACTGATTGTTAGGAAATTGTCACCATACTGGAAAAAGTAGGAAAGGGATAAAAAGCCTGGTTTTCCCCAGAGGGATGTTTTTACTGCTGACAGTAGTTGTTAAAATTTTCTGAAGACCAGTCACTGACCAGCAGGTTGAGTTTCAGTCAGTGTGTATGTGTGTGTTCTGCAACAAGGGTTTGTGGTTTGCCATGCTTGGTAGAAAGAATGCTTCCCTTGCCAGCTCTGGCCCTGGACTGTGGCTTTTACTGACATTTGCTTCACTTTGCAGGCTTTGACATCCATGGAGTTCTACCCATGCTGCAGTCTAAGCCTTAATATTCTATTAGTCCCCGTAGAAAGAGTTGTAATTGAATAAACTCTATTTTAGTGGAGAACTCCTGTCTCATTAAAAAGCAAAGTACATAAAAAGCTTTTAAATCTGCTAAAAAATGCTTAGTTTGTTTGGAACTGAGCTCTTGGTCTCAGAGGTAAGTCAAGAGAGGATGTCTTGCTGAAAAATATTTAAGACAGCTCTTACATCACTGGATGGTGCTACGTGCAAATATTTTTATGATGCTTAATATTTAATAATTGAAAACTGCAGCTATGTAGGTTCTGCTTTTATTGCTGGTGAGGTTCTGAGTGTATTCTCTGTTTTCCAGAACCCTTTGGAATTTTTTGTCACGTTGTCTATTTATCCTGATCCTGTCTCTACTGGTAGATTGTGGCATGTTGCTTTTGTGCTTTTTTTTTTTAATTTGGGTGATCCTCCTCAAGTAGGGATGTAACGTCCTTAATAGTGACAACAATAGGTTTGTGGTGTTCTTTTCTTTAGAAATACTTTTTTTTCCTTGATTTTATCAATTTCTGGATTTAGACTATTCTACAGAGCGTAGCCACCATACAAAATTCTGCATGTTGTTTTTCAGGAAGACCCTTTGAATTTTGTTAATTTGGATGCTTTCTGTAGATTCTTTGGATTGCCTTTGTTATCATTGAGGGCTATTCTGCATGCACCACTGATTTAGTCCTATTTTGGAAGATGATATGTGCTTTGAATCCTTTAAAGTACAGCACTGTTTTAAACGTTTGTAGCATAGGAGCAATAATAGCAGCAGTATGTTGTTCTCCTAGGAACAATGCAGTTCTCTTATTTCAATAAACCGTAACCTATTCTCTTATTTTATTTGCTTGAGAAACATCTCAGGAGCTCATAAAACAGTATGTAAATACTGTTATCATTCAACCAAATGCTGTAATTTTACTAAATAAAGAACATATTTTGTAATGGAGATTAACGGGCTGTGTGACAATTTCAGTTTTGGGTATAGCACTGCGTCTGAATGGAAAGGGCAATTTCAGCTTTGGGAGGTTGTCTTTTTTTTTTCTTTTTCCCTTCTGATATTTGTTTTTAAGCTACAAAAATATGTGTTGGGGGAAATCTGAAATGACTCAGTCGATTTTGTTGGGTTTAATCGGAGAGCTGTCCCAGTAAAAAGGGGAAAAAACTCAACCATGTTTTAAATTACTGTGATAACTGTATCACTCTTGAAATTAATTTGTGAATAGGTGATCCATTCTTTACTGAAATATTTTCAAGAGTGTGTTTTCAGGGACAGGCAGTTGTAAGAACAGACATCAAAAAAATGAAAAAAATGAAAATTCAGAGTATATCTGAATGCACTGTCAAGTGTGGGTGCTGCGTATCTTCGGGATTGTTTCCAGGCTCTGTGCTTGTCTGCTGCTCGGGGAGCAGAGGGGCTGCAGTGGCAGCTGCAGCTGCTGGCACACATCTGTAGAAGGCAGGGCCAGGGCCAGGGGAATGCTGTGCCCAGGTAGTTTACAGGAGCTGTCAGAATGCAGCCGCGCCCTTGACTCAGGGCCTTCGTTCCCGTGTGCCAAGGCAGCCGTCACCCCTCGGCTCTCTGTCCGTCCTGCACGTTTGGCAAGAGGCTGCCTGGAGTCCCAGGGCCTTTGGGTGGGATGCAGCATCTGCTTCTCAAGAGAAGCTGAATTATTTTTCTCTGTCACACTTTTACCTGGACCTGAGCTTGCTGTGGAGGTTCTGTAGTTTTCTGTGGCTTTGGCAGAAGAGGAAGTTCTGGTGGGTAAAGTGTTGAAGAAACTTCTGAATGTGTGGAAGCATCCACACTTCATATGCAGATTTCTGCTGTCTTGTTTCCTTGGACTCTTTTTTCAAGTATCTTGTGTTCCACCTATTGCTGAGGCTGTCTTTGTAGCCCTGATAATCACTTCTGGAAGTGTACTTTCCAGAGCTGTAGGTTTTATATGTACTCACAGCTGGCAGACAGGTCACGCATCCTTACCTGCACAGATTCTTACAGATATGTAGAGGAGGGCCCTGCAGAGCAGAGTCTGAATCCCCCTTCTGTCACTACATCCATGTTGCACTTTTGGTGTCAGAAACAGATCACACTTCGTTTCTAGGGTTGTTAAGGATTTTTTTGTTCCCAGTGTTCTGATAGGAGGCTCCTCTACGGCTTTGTTGTCTGATGATCAGAAACCTTCTTTTCACCTCAAAGTAACTGTGCTCATGATCAGTTAGCTCACTTGCTTCTTTAAATGTTTTCTATAAAACCTCTTTGGACTGAAAATGAAGAAGAGCCTGGAATTTTATTTTGTGATAGCTGAACTAACAGTGAGCTCTGTTCTATGACTCACAGTTTAGCACTTCAGCATATCTGTTGTAGATGGTCTGTGCTGATAGAAACATGAGAACAGCTTGGGCTGTGTGTCATGAGGAGTTAATTGTCTAATTTCTTGAATGTAAAGGTTGTGAATTATTCTTC
The DNA here is from genome assembly GCA_013401035.1 of Horornis vulcanius. Taxonomy (NCBI): domain Eukaryota; kingdom Metazoa; phylum Chordata; class Aves; order Passeriformes; family Scotocercidae; genus Horornis; species Horornis vulcanius. The sequence goes on along the minus strand of VZUA01096812.1, from coordinate 74,123 downwards.
ATACTGTTATCTGAAGTCTCATCTAGGTAGGTTTCATTCTTGGCAACAACTGAGCTCTTCAGAGACTAAGTGTATCGGGGTGTGTATTTTCGTGAAGAAATTGTGGGGCTTTTTTTACAGCAGTTTAATCTTATAGTTTAGCCTCATTGCACTGTTCATTTGGAAGGATGCCCAGGTGTTTTAAACACTACTGGGAACCATTTTGCTTATTACTGAAATCCAGCCACTTCTTGTGTGGAATCTGACAGCTGTTTAATGGTGCTCAGCCATGCTAAGCAGATCAGAACGGAAAGTGAAGAATACCATACCTGATTGAAACACTCAGAGGGATTTTGGATACAGATAATATAATTATCTGCATTGGAATTGGGTCAAACAGCTCTATTCCTGTAGAAAATTACTAGATATTTTCAGTGGTAGTGTATGGTCAAGAAATTGGTTTGAAATACCTTCCTGAAAATGATACCCCCAGCAGTGAGATAATTGAAGATCCTGCTGCTTACCCTATTGTGATCACCAGTTGCAGAATGATCAATGTTTTCAGGTATTTCTGGATGTATTAATTGTTTGGTTCCATGCTGGTATGTGAAATCTTATAAACCAGGGGAGACACCTGGGATGTTGCAGGTCTTGCTTTGTAAAGCAAATTTCTTTACTGGTGAATTCCTTAAACAGGCAGTTGCTGTCCGTGAAATGTGCTCATATTCACAGGGGTTTTACAAATGGTTCTGGGGGATCTCTTGTCACTGAGCCAGTAGGGACTAGGGAAGGTGGGTGTCAAGCCTTGTCTTGTGAGGGTATTGGTGACTGTGGGGAAAATACAGCTCTTTTCCAGTTGTCTTCAATTTCACTTCCCATGTAATCTAGCGGAGCAGAGTATACACAGATGTGCAAAGGAACAGAAGTCAAAATTCACAATCAACTGAACGTACATAAATGTCCTAGTAATAATGACCAACTGCAGAGTCTTTCATTTGTAATTTAATCTAATAATTTCCATGCACTTCTACAGGAACACACTATGAAGCTGGCAACTTCTGAGAAATTGCTGCGCTGTTACAAACAGCGTTTGAGCTGGCATTATAACAGCATGATAGATTGTGAGATGGAGAACAAAGTTAGTGTGGAAACTGAGCTGAGAGAAATTGCCAGCAGAATGTGAGAAAGCAGAGTTGGATTATGATAACCTCCCTTGTGGAATCAAATTAAACCATTTTTAAAGGCTTTGTTGATTTTTAGTTTGTAGTTGTACTATGTATTTACTTCACATGGGTGCAGGAGATTAATGAGGCAGGTGTAGTGATCATGGGGTGAAAAACTGTGGTGCTGCTGTTCTTTTTAAATGTTTCATTTCATACAGACTGTGGGGTATTTACAGCGTTAATTAACAATATGTGTGTGTGCTTTAGTTCTGCAACGGTTCAAATGTATTGAAAGTATTTAATATGCAGAGGTGATGGAAATTATAACTCCTAGGAGGAGGTTGGACAGAGAACCCCGTCTCCCTTTTTTTAAATTAATTTTTAAAAAAAAATTTATGCACTTATATCTTTAAAAATGGCATGCTTGTCCAAGGAGGTGGTTTGTGTGAAGAATGGGGAATATATGGCCAGGAACTGTGCAATTAGTTTTGACAGTATGGCTGAAAGAAGATAGAAGGAAAAACAAAAATCAAAGCCCAGAGTTAGACCATATAGCAAAGTGCTGGTGAGTGTGCATCCAATAGAATCCCCAGCTCCTGACCTGTGAGAGAGGAGTTCTTTCATAGTTATGTAGAAGTGTATGGCATGCACTGCTGAAATAAATACATATGCAAAACTGTAGACACCAAGGGGAAGATTTAAATTATGTATCAGTAGAGCTTGGCCTGACTGTTTTGGCGCTGAAGCAAGGTCTGTTACATACAGTCAAGGATAAAACCAAGGCCAAGACTTGTGAAATACTGATTATAGGGTTTATTTTATTCCTGTAGTGGGATTACGAGAATAGTTTAAAGCAGGATTTCCCCTCGTAGTTTCTCTTCAAATGCAGAGGTAGGAAAGAATGCCTTTTATGAACTAATAGATGACTTTGCCAAAGTCTGTACCAAATGTAAATCAGAGGCCTCTGCTGCATTACATCTTTTAACTAAGGGCAGAAAGGTAAGGTTTAAACTATTTCTTTGTAAGAGGTCTTGAAATTTGATAAGACAGGCTGAAATACACCTTTTGCTAATACTTTATTTGAAGTGAAAAACCTGTCAGCATAAAGTATCTCTTAAATCATGTATGTATTTAAAAAAATAAAAACCCATCTCAAAGGAAACTAGGGCATATCAAAAACCTCTCTCTGCGTCCTGCTTCATTTGTGTAATCTTCAGAGGAGTTCTGTTAGTCACTTGTGTTGTCATTACAGAAGTTAGGAAAGGGTCCTTTACTGCCTGAGTTGTTAGAGAGGCCTTTCAAAAATTCTAATGAAGTATACTGAACTGTTGACATCTTGTGTGGAGTCAGAGTGCTTCTGAGATAATACATGAAAGTCAGCTAGAGCACAAAAGCAACTCTTGCCAGGACTGATGCTTGGAGGAATAATGGACAAAGCAATGTATAGTGCTGGTGTACTTTCAGTCCCTTAGCTATCTTGCCAATGCATCAATAGCCAGACAGGCTTTACACTTTGAGAGTCTTTAAGAGACCAAACCACTAAATTGTTTCTAGAGACTTCATTTCCACTCAACACTCCTAATGATTGCAATTTTCTGCTGGAATCAGGTGTATTTTTAAGGAATGATCTGATTTTCATGAGTGTGAATCTGCCAAAGAGCAGATTAGGTCATATGTTGGCAGCGTGAAAGCCACCCTTGACCATTAGAAGTGTTCTGCTGTGCTGGCAGAAGACTGGATCCTGTGACATTGGTGTGTGCTTCACACCAAGCATCGTGGATGATTCTATTGATGTCAGTGATAGCACTTCAGTGTTGGGTAAAACTAGGGCTGCATGTGTAGTAAAGATCAAGAGAGAGCTGCAAGTCATCAAGAACTGCGCTGGGAAATGGTTTAAGAAAAATAAGAAATTTTAGCACCAATGGAAATGGCTCTGAATAAAAGATGAATTAAGTGTAGTTTTCAGGGTAGGTAGGGCTGGGTGAGTAGCTGTAATTATTTTGGCAGATACATTGTTACCCTGCTATAATTTTGCTTTCAGGATCATGCTGTGGCTTCATTGCTGGAGAAGAATTTGTATCCCTACTTCAGAACAGCTGTTAGGAGATGAGCAATAATTTCCTCAGGTACAGAGCCTGAGTTGCACTTGTCTGTTGCTGTAGGTGGAGTTTGTTTGCCGGGTTTACTAAAGGTTTTACTTTGTAGCCACTGACATCTTAGCTCTATTCTTATAACAATCAAAGTTTTTTGTTGTTGTTGTTTTTGTTTTGTGATGGAAAAAAGAAGGGAAAGGTGAACTGATTGTAGAGATTTAGCTTCAGAGAATTTAATAAGCTGGCTGTTGAGGTGGCCTGCCTTATTGGCATTTCTCTCTCTTGATATTGGTTGCCGCTAACATGATTTGATCATAACTGAATTATTTTNGGAAGATTTTTTTTTTTGAAGTGGAAGCAAAATCCTTCCAAAATTCTAGCTAGTCATTAACTTTCCACAGCAGTGCTCAAGGCAGTCTGTCACTAAAATCTTTGGTTTCAGTTCTCTGAAGAACGCTCCCCCATACAACATTCACCTTAGAGAGGATAAGGACAAAAGCTCCTGGATGAAGCCAGGATTAGCAGAGCAGCTAGGTTTACACAGAACCACGGGCTTCCATTTAGCAAGCTGTGTTTGGCCTCAGTGTTGGGTTTCCAGCATTCCCCAGTCCACCTTCCTGTTGTTTTCAGCCCAGTTTAGAGACTGTAGAAATGGCTTGTCACAGATCTCTGCAATTGGCAAGTCTCCTCAGAATTTCTTCCACGTATCCTTGGGTTTTTTTGCCACAGCAGAGGTTCAAAGCAGAGTGTCCTGAGGGATTTGAGAGCAAATGATCACAAGTGGCGAGGTGGGGACTCAATGCCAATACTGAAAATATTTTGTTGCATTGCTTTTCTCTGCACACAGCAGAACGCACACTGGAAGCAAACTTGGCTCTGGAAAGGCAGCAATAGAAAATGTAAAAACAAACCCAGAAAGGAAGTAAATGAAGCCAAAGGGGGAGCAGGGTAGTTTTGGGTAATGAACAGTAAAAGAAAGATGTGGAACTTAAGGAAGAAGTGTAATGAAAGGGCACAAAAGAAAGATGACTGATTTGGAGAATGGCCTGGAAAAAAAACCCCAAACATTTGCGAAAGGACTGGAGTAGTGGGGGAAGCTACAGTGTCTGCTGAGGGGAGGGGAATTTACAGCCTTATTTCCTCCGTACAATTAATATATTCTTATTCTGTGATCTTGTCTTTGCTATGGAATTAATAAAATGTGTTTTAGTGCATGGTGTGGTCTCAAACAGTTGCCTCAGATTTGCTTTAGCACCCCATTGTTTCCAATGAGCTCTGACTAAATTCTTTTGCCATAGATGTTGTGCTAATGTGTTCTGTGAATTATTTGTCTTATCTCAGTCCTGTGAAATTAGAAGCCCTTTCCCACAGTGTGTTAAGAAGATTAAAATGAAAGCCTGTTTTTATGGTCCAGCAACAGTGCAAACATTTGGGAAAAAAAAAAAAGGAAAGGAAAAGACTTGTGAACTGACAGTGGGGTGCTGTGGGGACTCTTTATGAAGCAAAGATGTCTTGTCACCTAAATGGTGAGATGATAAGTTCCAGGCTTCCCTTGAAAAGGTTGGTACTGTTTTCCCTGGTGCCTTAATTTGGGGGAAGAGTTTGGGATTGGTGGTTTCCACTAAGATACCTGTTGTTGTTGTTGTTGTTGCTGTCATTTGACATTAACTTGTGAGGTATCTCTGAAGAAGTCCTGTCTTCAAACCCTTATCAATGACCTGAGGGCTGCATTTACTTTGTGGTAGGCAGTCCTGGGACAGAATTTGAGCTCTTTGAAAAAGACTAAGCATAGTATTAGAGGCTACTACCAACTGTTTTTTGTTTGTAAGAGAAATTACTTTAAAAAGTAGGCAAGTGATGGTACACATGAAATTCAGGATTCATGTTACTCTGTGTCTTGAATTCCTGTCTTGTGCCCCTTCTCGCTTAGGACCAGAATATATTTTCGTTACAGCAGTATTTTATTTATACTGACTTACTTAAATCTTGGTGTCATAACATTCTAAGATCCTTTATAACTGCTCTCCTACCTGTGTGGGATTTGTCACAAAAAGTCTAAAGCTATAATGAAGTTATTGTGGACATGATGTGCCTAAGACAAAAAGAGTATCTTCCTGTGTTTGGGCAATAACTTAATTAAGGCATCACATGTTATTGTAATATATGTGAGGGGACACTGTAATGTGGGAGAGGGGACAGAGTAAGGATGGAATATCAGAGTGAGCATTTTGTGTTTTCTGGACTCTGTTCTCATTTTATTCATTCCTCTCATTTCCCTGCATGGTAATAAGGAATAGGGTTGCATGTTGCCATATCAGAAACGTTGCTCCTTCAGGCCTGTTCAGGTCACTATCAGAGTTGAGAAGTCTTGAAAGTGCTTATGGGCCACACTCTATGGAGCTCTATGCTGAGATGTGTTGGGTTTCAAATTGTGGGGACAGAAAAAGGCAGAAGGTAAGAGAGGTGCCCCATTATTTCCCTAAGTTGACCGCACCAGGCCATTGAAGTACTGTAGAAGGTACTTGAAAGTTTGACATTTTAGGTGTTCATTTTCCCCAGAAGGACAGGTATGAAGAAATTTGACATTTTTCTCTCTGTCTGTGCTGGAGAAGGAAGCAGCAGCTGTGCCTTAATGGTTTTTCTTCTTGCCCAGCATCTGGTCTAGGTGTCCTTTTGTCAGACCAGCTCCATGCACGTGTCTTGGGGCACCTGTGGGTTTTGCTGGCACAGGAATTGAAAACTCCATGCTCTCACTGACCCTGCAGTCTGAACTGCTGGTGTGGGTGCAGCTATGCCAGCAGAAGGGAGCATTTATCACTTTGTTGTGTGTCTAAGTGAAGCAAAATCAGCATAATTGTTTTGGGTTTTTTTTCCTTAAAACTTGCCCTCTATTGAGTTTTAGCCTGATGTGCTGTGGGAAGTGGGGGCTGGGGAGAATGGCAACTCTGGCATTGCTGTGTTAGCAGAGGCTCTACTCTACAGGCAGTGCTTAACAATCCTCAGGAGATTGTGGGGATCTGTCTGTGCTCAGCCCTTACCAAGGTGCAGTCACACCACTGCTGGGCAGTGGAGTTGTGGGGTTTCATTTGTATGAAAGACTGCAGATTCCCCAGCAAACTGGACACTACAGACCTGGGGTGTGCAACAGAAGGATTCTGAAGTATGTTATGTATTGAAACTTGATAAAAAGTAGGTGAATGGCAGTGGTAGGGGTAAGCAGTATTCCTTCTTTTGGTGGAAGTTCTTACGTGTTATAAGTATTTTTCAGCTTACTTTAACCAGAGCAGTATGGAGAAACTTGGTTTTAGTCTAAGGTAGTGTCTGATTTTTGCAACCACATTTAAATGTAAATGTAAGCAGTTGAAGTTTTTGTGTAATCCTGATATCTCTGTGTGATATTTTTCCATAAAAGTAAATATTTCTACATTACATTTTTTCCTATGTAATATTTTAGGTGTAAGCACACTGCTTTTGATTTGCATTTTTTTTTTTTCATATTTTTCCTGTAAAAGGAAAGCAGAGAGACTTTTAACTGCTGGACCTTACTGAGGGAAAAGTTTTATAGACATAAATTAAGAATGTATAGTGAATAATAAAGCTATATTAAAATTAAAGCGTTAGAGGTTTTTAATACCTTTAACGTAATTTAAATTTAAAACTTATTTTAGATTTAAATCAGATGAAGCTGTTCTGCATGACTTCTACCAGCCTTTATTCAAGACTAAGCACTCTACTTGCCAACTTTTAGATATTAGGCTTTTATTTGTAATTTGTCTTCTAATGTGCAGTTAATAGCAATATGGCAATCATTCAGTTTTGCAAAATCGGGTAGGCTTCTAATCTTTGGAGACGTTCCTAATACATGTAATAGCACCTCATTCAAGGCATTGCCATAATAATTAGCCTCTTCACATTTTCCTTGAAGACAATTTGGAGGAAAAATTCCGTCCAATGACACAGATGTGGTTATAAATTTGTTTTCTATTGCTGTTTGAATGTTCTCATCACTATTCCAAATGGAAGGGTATCCGTTCCTTCACATTTGTTTTACGTGGTGAGACTGGAAGGGTGCAGTGTAGATGTGATGTGATTTCTGACTATCCCATTTGTTCACCTGGATCCAGGTGTCCAGAGTTGCTGTGCTCACTATGGTGGGACAGCGGTCTGAAGTGTCCATACTTTATATTCTTTTGTGCTGTAAGAGGTTAATTCAGTTTGTTGTTTCTGATAAGGGTCCTTACTGTGGCCATTGAGACACTAAGAGGGAAAGGTCTTGCAGGAGAGCACCAAAGCAAGAGCCACAAGCTCTGAATTCCGTGCCAGCAGTCTCCACTGTGGTTCTCTCTAGCTGGTCAGATCCATGCCTAGAAACTGAAAGGGATGATCGGGCTTTAAACCCTCCTTTTCCCTGGAGCTCCCTTCCCCGTTGGACACAGCTGTGTTCCCCTCGTGTGCGGCGTGCGTGAGGTGACAGCGGCAGCGCTCGGGGACCAAGGGGTGTTGGGAAGGCTCTGGCTTGGCGGCCACAGCCCACACTGCTGCAGATTCTGAGCTTAAAATGTCAGTGTTGGCTCCACATAAGGTGGTATCATTAACCATCAAAGACTGTTTAATGTGAGCTGGAGTTTCAGATCCGAGATGTGAAAAGAATTGAAATACAGTGTGTTATGTAACTTTAAGTTGCTAATATGCGGTTGTGTTACAGAGAAGGATTAAGGGCAAATTTTATCCAAAGGCACTTTCAGGAACTAGAGATATCCAAAATATTGTTAGTCATCCCTTCAGCTTTTTATTAGCAGTATCTTGCTGAGACAGGTGATTGTTAAAATGGGAAAGGAAGTCTGGTTGTTAGTTCCAGTCTGAAGCTGTATTTAAGTGAACCTTTTCCAGCAAGGGGAGATGGATCACTGCTGTGGGCTTTAGCCAGAGAAACAAAGCTGAGATCTGCTTTTTAGTTCATGTGTTCAGCAGACCTGTGTTTGGTAGACTTTGGAGTAAAAAAGAGGGTTGTGTACCCTCCAGGAGCTGGAGAAGAGATGGAATCTTGGCTGTCAGTGGGATCTTCTCAGATCAACCTCCAAAGCAACAGTTACCGTAACCGAACATTGCACTGTGCATGGTACACCTCATGTTTCAAACACAGATCAAATTCAGCAGTAGGTTTGAAATGGAACTGAGCTTCCGGAAACCAGCCCAAATATCAACAGAACCCCTCCAGTCTTAGTATGAGGAGCTCAAATTGAGGCATCATGCAAATCCTGTTAATAGTGTAATGACTCTCCATTAATTCTCATCGCTGTTATGTCTGTTGATTTTCAGCAACTTGATCCATCATCATTTTGTCAGTTCTACTGAAGACTCTTTTTATATTCAGCTACTGAAAAATGGTTTTGGTTACTGTTGACTCTCTAGTTTTTGTATCTTTCCTGAGATCACTGATGTCTGAATTAAAATTCCCACTTTAGGAGTAGAAATATCTGTTGAAATTCTTCTTCCTTACTTCCTCAAAACCTACACATTGTCCTTTTGAAGTAGGTTGTACTGCATCCCAGGAGATTAGGTAAGCTTCCGGTCTCCTTGCTGTTTGAAGCTTGCTAATGCAAATGTTACCAAGATATTATGTGTTAAATATGCAGCAAAACAACATTGATTTCTTTCCTTCTTTTCTCTATGGTGGAAAGAAGCAGAAGAAGTTTTACTCTTAACGTTTATCACACCCAAGTGGGCGTGGGAGTAATTTTTCTAACACAAGAATTATTTCTAAAAATGTGCTTATATTTATTCAGTTTGTTTCAGCTTTCGTTTCTGAGCTGAGCAGGTTTCTAAATAACTCTTTTTCCAACATGAAGATGGTAGGAGCTGGTGGATATTAAGATTTAAGTAAAATATTTATAGTCATGGAGGAAAGGTAGATCATCAAGAAAAGCAAACCAACATTGATTAATTGATAATGATGCATGTGCTGTATTTGCTTTCATGGAACAGTTGTGAAAATTCATCTCCCCTTATGGGTCTGTGTCACTTTGAAACTCTGAGGCATTTTTATAAATAGGATCTGTAAGCTTTTCTGTATTTTAGATTGAGTGCCAGTTTGGAAGATGGAAGGGCCAGGGTAGGTACTTCCTTCCTCTTAAGGGTGGGTCACAGTAGAATTCAGAAACTGGAGCTATCCACAGCGTTGTTAGTTATCCTTTCAGCTTTTTATTATCTCTGTAGAATTAACCAGCTGAATTGAGATATGAAGATTCCATTCAAAGCATTTAACAAGAAGTTTTATCAAGTAAGTCTGAAAGAGCAAAAGAAGGTTTCAGGTAACAGCAAATGCAGTGATATCCCATTAGTAGGGATCATCTTCCAGGCTGTTTTTTTAAATTGAGAAAATTATAGCAAATGATGAACTGTTGGTATCAAAATTTAGTGACCAATTAATGGAGACAAGAAGATGTTTTCCTTTCAGAAAATGGATATGGTGAACAACTGGAGCAGATGCAGGTTTGCTCATTAATTGCTAAATGGATGCGTTGGAGTAGCGCTTCTGAAAGATAAACAACTGGGAAAGAGTTAGAGGAAGTGTTGATTTTTGTCTTAGTAAGATAAGTACTGACAATCAAACTAATAAAAATGATGTTCCAGTAGGTTATTTTACTGACTGATAGGCTTTTTTGTGTTTAAAGTGCAATGGAATTGAGGCATCCCTCCACTGAGAATTAATAAGCTGTGTTACACTTCCTTGTGTTGGAGTAACTTTAACTATTTTGCTTTTTCCTCTCTGTGCTGCTTAATGCTCCAGCCTTCTCAGTCTCTTGCCTGTAGGTATTTCTCACTTATTTATTTCTTATATGTCTTACTCCTCATTTATAGCCAGTGTTTTTCATGGTGAGTAAACTTTGTGATAGTTTAATGAAATTTAGCTTTGCTCATCTCTGTCCTAACAACTTTCCTTCTGGCTAGACAAAATTAAGCGCCAGTCTCTTTGAAGACATTTTTGTGTAGAGATTTTTTTCAAGTAACTTTAACTGATTGCTGAAAGCATCTAAGATTATGGGGTGGCAGTAGTCACTACCAATTATGAATATTAAAGAGGCACTATTTAGTGTTTCCTAGGAAAAGTCCCTATTTAAGGAAGTGCTCTGGTGAAGGGAGCTGCTAGCCCAGCCATGCTTTGCAGTACCATCACAGGAGGGGTTGTTTTTTGCCACGAGGCTGGTTACCAATGCTTTTGTTTTGCTTATATTCACTCTGTAAGACTCAGCCTGAGGAAAAGGGATGTTTTTTGTGAAATCCTCTGCAACTTAATTGCTCGGGCTAGATGAGAGCAGACTGCAGAGCCCCACAGGTGCAGTTTATATCTCTGGCCTCTGCTCACTGGAAGTGGCAATAAACATATGCAGGGGTTTTGGTGGCTCTTGGAATGTTTCCTGCACAGCCCTTTACTTTTAAATCAGTTTGTGTAGGGTTTGCAAAAAGAAAAGTAGTGCTGGGTTTTTGTTTGCTTTTGCCTTGGTGATGCTGGATATGTGATCGGTATTGTGTGGTATGAAATGGCCATGCAATGTAAATAACACAAAATAAGAAGTCTTATCAAACAAGCAGAATAAAATTTGTGGGCTCCTACAGGCAAAAAACCAGTATTCATAAAATTAGATGCTGTAGGAGTGGCATTGCTGCTGTTGTCATTGATACACTGCACAGTCAAACCACAGGCATTGCAATGTACATAAGGACTTTTTGAAGTGGGAATATTTTTGTCATTACTTTTTCTCTTGCTTTAAAACCAACGTAGGCTCTGTTTCTTCCCCACTTAGGCTGATGTGTGGAATTTGCACCTTCTGTGGCAGGTAGGGCTGCCAGTGTCTAGCCTGAAGTAAAAAAGAGTTATGTCCTCCAAGAGTGATTAGTACTCTTCAGTTTAGATATGACAAGTAAGAGAAGGTATATTCTGCTGCCTACATCAGATTTCCCTGTGATCCTTCCATGGAGGTTCAGTGTATGCCAGTGACCCTAAAGAGTTTTGGCAGAAATGAGGAAAGATCCCAGTGTGGTATCCTGAGTGGGGCTTATCTCTGGAAGCATAAACCCTGAAGAGCATGTGGAAGCTGCTGTTTGAGCTCAGCAAAGAAGTATGAAAATACTGTTTGTGTCATAGCTGATTAATGGGCAAATAAAGAGACCTGCATAATACGGAATGGGAAAGAGCAGAAGATGAGAGAAACCTCTTCTGAGAGGCTTCTGATGTCTAGAAACCAAATGAGTGAGTAATGTTTTGAAATTGCTTCAAGTACTTAGTGTTGATAATAGTTACTTTGAGCCATGGTGGAATGCCCTGCGTGCTGACTCTCAGCTGCATCATTGTGTGTCACAAGTCCCAGCAAGGCAAAGCACCCTGCTGGAAGATGTTTACCCAGCTTCCTCCCACAATCAAGCTTTCCAGCTCTTCTGCTCCTCAGTTATTCTGCTGTAGTGGCCTTGGAGCTCCAGCCATTTTCCTTGCAAATGGTCAGTAAAGTCTGCGTTACCTGTTTTGATCATTTCACTTTCTTAGTTGCTCAAAAAGCATTGGAAGGAGAGGAGCAGGTCTCCATGGCTGATAAGAAGCATTATTGTGTTTCACTTTCCACTGTGAATAGCTGTGGTAGGGTGTTCAAATACTACTTCTCTGCAGGTATGCAATATTGATATCTCTTACTCACCCAAACTGCAGCACAGGGAATAATCATCCCATGTAGGATTCCTCTAACAATCCATGATGTTTGCACAGTAGATGTGTATATCCAAGTTCTTCAGAATGCCCTGTATAGTCTAACATATAGAAGCTGGCACCTTTAAGGGATAATCAAGGGAATAACTCTTCTGAAGATTGATGTCTGAATTAAGTCAGGGAATCAGCCTGAGCTTACCTGTTTCTCTCCTGTAAACCGTACGAATTTAAGCAAGCCCACTGCAAATTCACATATTGACACCATGGGTGCTTTAGGCAAGGTGCAGGAGAGGAATTTGTCTCACCAGCATGAATTGCAGGAGAGAATTAGAGATGGGTGAGTTCATATAGGGTGCACTTCCCCCACTTGCACTTCTAGGGAAAAAAATAAATTGAGACCAAGTGATCTCTTTCTACTTTTTCCTTCTAGCCAAAATTAAAAAAATAATCGTTGGGAGGTTGAGTACTGGATCTTTGTGCTTTTAGAGGGTATAATTTTCAAATTGCTGAGCATTATTGTTAACCCAGTAAAGCTGAATGTGATTTCACTCAGAGATGCAGCCCTGTGTTCTTGTTCATGCAGGAAGAGTCCTGCCTTTCTTGTGACTTTTGCATTCTTTACAGACTTACGCAGTAATCAGAAGAACTCACACTTGTAATCCATTGTGAACAAAATAGAAATAGTCAAAACTATAGGTTGAGAATAGGTGGCCCACTGCAGTTAGTCTGTGTCAGATCTAGTGCAGTTATTGTTATAAATGGAGACCTTTTCAAGTTCCTTTTATTCAAGCCCTATGTAATATTTTTCACTTTCAAGTAATTTATGTCTNGTCATAATATTACATTTTTAATGCCAGAAAGTCTTCAATTGCAGTAATTTGAAATTTCACTGTTTATTTATACAGGTCTTCCAGACATTCTCATTTTTGCTGCTTCTTTCTGGCTCTCTAAAGAATCAATGATTTTACTCTAGAAACATTCATGGATCAATAGACTTTGAAGATTAGCAGGTCATGGCCAGGTACAAAATGCATGTTGTAAACCCCAGGCTCTTATAGTTGCTTGAATCCTTCCTCAAAAAAATGAGAGAAGGGGTAGCTTTGAACAACAGACCTCTTTGAATGGATTAATTCCTCGTGTATTTCAAAGGGTTGAGAATATACCAGAGAAACTGCAAATGTGGAATTAATTTTCAGTGACTTGAGAATTCAGTTAGCTGACAAATAGTTTTCTTAGATAAGCCAGGATGCTGTGGATGAAAGAAAGACAGTGAAAAAGGAGTGCTGTATGTGAAGTTTTTGTTTTTCCTGTCTTCCCACCTCGTATTGTAAATGGAGTTGCACAGAAGCAGCTGTCTTTGTTACTTTGCCTTTTTAGTCACATATTCCTGATTTCAGGGTTTTGCTTTCTGTGCAAGACTGGACACTAACATCTCGAACCTCAAATAAAGATAAATAGGGTTAATTTGCATCTGCTAAGAGTGCTAAATTAATCTGTAGCTCTCCAGCACTCAGCTACAGCTCCTGAAATGGCCTGTCTAGACTTTCTAGAGAAGCTAAACCAGATCCAAGCAGCTTCTGAAGCTCTCTAATGCTTGTGTGCCAGTGCTATATTGTTTCATCTGCTTCTGCATGAAAATAGTGGGGTTTAAGAACAGGTGGAACGTGTGAAGTGGCAGATTAGTTAAC
>VZUA01096812.1:0-59425 GCA_013401035.1 Horornis vulcanius | reverse complement strand
TACCGATTGGGAAATGTTTCAGATGGAATGACATTTCCGGCTCTATATATGCAATATCATTTTAATGTTTATGGCTGTCTCTAGGGCCTAAATGTACTTGCATGTGCACTTAGGAAGCTGCTGTCAGAATCTACACATTGCATAACTGAGTGTAGAATTTGGCCCTTTATATAGCACTATATTGTTAAAAATACCCACCAAAGCTAACAAACAAAAAGCAAACCAAAAAACTCCAGATCAAACCCAAACTCAGGAATCCTCATGAAATTGTCATAATATTACATTTTTAATGCCAGAAAGTCTTCAATTGCAGTAATTTGAAATTTCACTGTTTATTTATACAGGTCTTCCAGACATTCTCATTTTTGCTGCTTCTTTCTGGCTCTCTAAAGAATCAATGATTTTACTCTAGAAACATTCATGGATCAATAGACTTTGAAGATTAGCAGGTCATGGCCAGGTACAAAATGCATGTTGTAAACCCCAGGCTCTTATAGTTGCTTGAATCCTTCCTCAAAAAAATGAGAGAAGGGGTAGCTTTGAACAACAGACCTCTTTGAATGGATTAATTCCTCGTGTATTTCAAAGGGTTGAGAATATACCAGAGAAACTGCAAATGTGGAATTAATTTTCAGTGACTTGAGAATTCAGTTAGCTGACAAATAGTTTTCTTAGATAAGCCAGGATGCTGTGGATGAAAGAAAGACAGTGAAAAAGGAGTGCTGTATGTGAAGTTTTTGTTTTTCCTGTCTTCCCACCTCGTATTGTAAATGGAGTTGCACAGAAGCAGCTGTCTTTGTTACTTTGCCTTTTTAGTCACATATTCCTGATTTCAGGGTTTTGCTTTCTGTGCAAGACTGGACACTAACATCTCGAACCTCAAATAAAGATAAATAGGGTTAATTTGCATCTGCTAAGAGTGCTAAATTAATCTGTAGCTCTCCAGCACTCAGCTACAGCTCCTGAAATGGCCTGTCTAGACTTTCTAGAGAAGCTAAACCAGATCCAAGCAGCTTCTGAAGCTCTCTAATGCTTGTGTGCCAGTGCTATATTGTTTCATCTGCTTCTGCATGAAAATAGTGGGGTTTAAGAACAGGTGGAACGTGTGAAGTGGCAGATTAGTTAACAGAATGAACACAGATAGATTTCCAACTTCTGTTTGTTTCTTGTCAATAAACTAATCGTATGATATTTTCATTCATTTTCCTTTCTTACTCTTCTCATCCTCAAGGTTGTCATCTTCATATTTCCTTTCATTCTCATTCTTTCATGGGGATTTCATTTTTAGATATGTTTCCCCTCCCACTGCTATTCTTCAATCCATCAGTTTTGGTCATGTTTGACAGAAGGACAGATGTTTCAAAGATAATGACATATCCGCAAGTTTTCTGAGAACAGGCATACAGAAGAGGCTTAATTGCAAGCAATTAAATGAAAGTACTTATTATTAGACACTAGAGAATCCATATAGAGGAGTGAGTTTAAAAATTATTCCTCTGCAGTAAAAAAATGGCAGTGGAGATTGTAATTGATAATGAGCATCAGACCCCTGTGAAATCTTATTTTAGCAGTGTCAGGCTGGGTGCTGTGTGTGCAGCAGGCTGCATTTACCAGGGAGGCTCGGGAGCATGAGTTGCATTAGTGGTAAATCTGGTTCTTCATCCACTGGCTTACTAATGTGAAGGAGTTAATTTGTTTACTTCTGCAGCTGGAAAGGCTGTGGCCCTGCAACAACTGAGTCCTGTCTATGCACTCCAATTAGTAAATTCCCTGACAAGGCCTGATCCACAGTACTGCTGGGAAATGAAGGAAAATCTTCCCCAGGGCAATATTATCTGCTTTTCTCCTCTCTTCTGGGATATTGCTGCTTTTTTGTTTTAGTGCTATGATATAACATGGAAACCTGTGTTTGGAGCAGCATATTCATAGAAATGGATGCTTTGGGGGCTGGCTGTATGGATTTCATCTGTTGTGAGAATGTTTTTGTTCTAGTGTATAGTTATCAGAGAGACTTTGTGGGCTTTCCCTAACGTTTGTCTTTAGGGAAAAGAGACTTAGCTCAGTAGTTGCAAAGTGCACGTAGAATTTTTAGGGACATTGACAGTTTAATTCAGGAATGATCTAATTAGTGATCCAGAGGAGTGGATTCACCATATCCTTAAGTATTGACTGTCCTGAGAGATGCTCTGGCAGATGGTTAGTTCAAAGTGAGTTTACCTTGGGCTCAGTTTCTTTAGACTGACAGCTTTTTTTACTCAATTAAATGAGACAACTGTCAAAAGCACAGACTCTGACTTGATGCAAATAACTCTGCTGCACAGATAAAGCTTAAATGTGTTCCTTGAGTCAGCTGAAACTGTCAGGTGCTTTGAGTAACTAGTTCAGCCAGCCAGAAAGGCACACTGGCAAGTAGAAGAAAAGGTTGGGAGATGCCTAAAAATAAAACAACTCCCAGGGTTTTGTTATCTTCATTGATTTTACCTTTTGTCACATACTGGTATGGCATGTTGGGAACTAGTCTTTGCTTTCTCTTTTCTATTCGTTTAAGGAAGGAGTTCTCGTTATGTTTTAATTATCCTCAGAAGTTTATTTGTTGTTAATGTGCCCAAAGTCCTTAGGCTATGAAAGCATGAAAATAATGAGCTATTATGATGGAGCTGTCAGGCAGTCCCTAAACTAACTGTCCTTTGCTCTGAGATTTCAGTTGTTTGCAAATAAATGAATATGGTTTTGGTGTTTTTCTGACAATTTAGATATGTGATGTTTGTATTAAAATCTAGAGTGTGCTTTTCACCCTCTCTTGCCCACCGAGAAGAACTAAAGTAGCTCTTCCTGGTGCTGATCTCACCAAGCAGGCAAGACCTTGCCTTTCTGTTCCCTCTCCTCAATCCTGCAGCTTCCATTTCATCATGAGTTACTGGGTTTCATGAACTTTGTGGAGTAATGAGGAGGTCCTGCTGATGGTCCATAGCCATTTGAATGGTGCCTTCTATGCACCAGGCTTTGTCCAAGGTAAATTGGAAATGGAAATGGTTGAAGTAGGCAACACATGCTCATGGGTGAAACAGAAGCCACTTGTCTGCTGCCAAGCTCAAAATGAGTTCTGGGCATCTTAAAATGCTGAATGTAACTGTGAAATAAGAGTAGCAGACATGGGAGGAAAAAAAGCCAAAGCATGGAGTGCCTGTGGAGAAGGCTGTGATATATGGGTGTGCTTAGAAATACAGAATGCTTGAATGAAAACTTGTTGAGTCTTTAATGCTTTCTTAATTGAGACAAGAGGGGAAACATTTACCTTGCCCTTACACTAAATTTCCTTTTCAAGAGGAGGAGTGGGACAGGGCATGAGCAGTACTTATCCAGTGCCAAGGCCTATGGACTGCTCTTACCAAACCACACAGCTCTTTATAATGCTTTTTGTATACCTTCAGACATGGACTCACAGAAGAGTCATAATTTCCATAGTCTAAAATTAGAAATATTGACGAACTGTTGTGATTTTAAATATTTAAGATGTCAGCAAAAGGTCCTTTGGGAGGATGGGGTTTGGATGGAATACAAAGATAGGAGCCTCTGTCAGTATGTTACAGTAAGTGTGTCCCAGGACACATTTTGTTCTACATTGGCAGCCCTTGACTTGCACCTTCCGTTGGATGGCTGATTGATTGCTTCCATTTCTATTCCTCAAATGTATTGGAAATGTGAAATTTTCAAGTCTTACCTATGAATTTTCTGTGTTGTTACTTAGGTGTGCAGCTGGGAATCAAAAAGTTAATGTTCTACTTTGGACACATCTTCTTTGCCAGCTTTGTTTCAGCTTCCTGAGCAACTGCTTCCAGTTTTCCCTCCTTATAATTATATATTAGCCTGTTTCTTGTACTGTCGTCAGAGTGGAAGTCATAGAGGAGTGTACAGTACCAAAGTCACATAAAATAAATGTAACCAGTTCAGCAGTAAGGAGGTATATATTTAAAATTTCTTCCTCCCTCATTAGGATGGGCATTTTTAGAAATTGTGTTATTTTCTTGGCATTTCAGTTTGATTCTGAAAGGAACATTGTCAGCTCAAGTGAAAAAAAAAAAAGTCCTGTCCAATGAGTTGCATAGGGTTTTTGCATTTAAAAAACATATATATGTCACTTGATACGTTTAATTGACTTATTTGAAAGTCTTTTTAAACTAGGAGCATTAAGCTCTAATTTCAGTCTCAATGAAAATGCTGACTATAATGGAAGTTAAAGAGGAGCGATGAGAACATCAAAGGCCTTGTTATGTCTGTTAGGAAGCAAGATACAGAACTGTCTACAAGCCTAGAGGGAAAAGGAATGATGAAGCCAGGAGTAATTGGAAAGATGGGTGTGGCTTGTGGGTGTAGTCTGCAGGCATTGAATGTACCAGGAGTGTCTGGGCTGATATAATCTGCTGGTGGGCAGGGCTTCTGGTGCCAGCTTGTACACAGAGCCTGGCAGCCAGCTCCTGTCATCTTCTGTTCCAGGTTCAGAGATCATTTTTTAGTTCACTTGTTAATGCGAAAATTGTTGATTAATACTAGAAATTGGGAACAAGGATTTAAAAGCAGTGCATTTATCTGGCATAGCTGCATTAAAGTGGTGCTGCAAAGGAATGATTCTGATAGTAAAAGTATATCATTCTTCTGGCAGATATTGGTGGAAGAAGTTCACACGTATCTTGATGTGAACATAACTTAGGGGTTGAAGAAACTGAAGATTACTTGGTCAAACATGATTCTGAGCTCTGTTTTCTATTGTCATCACCAGAGATTCACTCTTTCTTTCTAGATACATATTTTTGAAGGGGGAAGCAGTGAAAGTGAAAATAAAGAGCATTATGGCACTCACTGTCAACTTTAACCTTTGAATTTCCTTAGCAGTCTGCAGTGCTCCATGGGCAGGTCTGTGTCAGACAGGCTCTGAACCTGCAGGATTGGTTTGGCCCAGCTGTGCCATCCCCTATCTGCTGTTTGGCCAGCAGCTCTTATCTCCAGGGAAGAGATCTGTGCATCCAGGTCTCTAGCCACACATCAGGCTGGTGATTATATGAGTTCATTGCATTTTATTTATAGAACCTGTGCATTTGGGCAATTGATGGGGCTCTTATCATTCCTTTCTGGAGTTTCCTTAAAGGGACGATGGAGGGGAAAAAAAAATGCTTGTTGTACGATGGCTAAGCAGTGAAACTGCTGGTGTGGAAGTGGTTGGGCTTGGCCAGCTGTGCACAGGTGACCTGTGCATGTTCAGCTGGATCCCTTTGGGTGTTGGGCTGTCTAGCAGTGCAGTCAGAGCTACTTCCCTGACTGCCTTGCACAATGTCTAGAAATCCCTGTTAAATTCTGTAAATCCTGCTTTTCCGCCCCAACGAGATTGGCAGTTGAAAGAAAGTGAAACTGTTTTTCATAACACAAATAGTAGATGACTGTTTGTAAATTTATCAGGTAGGATTTTGTTTTTTAAATTGTGTGAAGCTATTGGTTTTTCTTCACCATTCCGTCCTTCTTTTTCTGTTCTCATTCTCTTGCAGTGTGTTTTACTTTGCTTATGAAGAGAATTATTTTGATGAGTTTCAAGAGACAGTCAATTGTGCTTGTCTTTTAAATATGTTAAAACATATGTTGCTTCAGTTCTTGCTTTTGTCACATCACAGTCAGCTTCTTAGCTTTCAGGGTTTCAGTATATTTCTTTGGAATGCAATAATCCAAGAAAAGCTTTGTCACTGTCTATTCCAAACCTGTGAACTGGAGGATAAGTTGTCAACAGCAGGTGATCCAGTGGAAGTCACTACAATCTTCTTTCCTTCTGCAATGTCCTCATTAATTTAATTCAGAAAACAAGTTTCTGTTCAGAGAAGTGAAAACAATTCTTATCAATGAAGAAGTTGGTTTTTACTCTCAAATACATGCAAGCATTTCCCAGCAAAACCTGATGGCTTGGGCTGATCAGGAGGTGGTGCAGCTATGCTGGTAGAACAGGGGAGGAATGTCTGCTGGTAGAAGGATCTCTTCACCTAAAAGCAGCTCTTCAGCTCTGTAAAATGCAAAAAAGAAAAAAAAAAAAAAGCCCCAAACCAATAACTTTGTGGTGTTTCAAATTTATTAGATTGTTGCATGATAAGACACTAAAATAAGTCTATAGTCAGTTTCAAGGAGGCTTTTCTAGAAATATTTCTGTTCTGAGTTATTCACATATTTACTGCTGCTGCTGCTTTTGATGTTTGTTTTCTGATGTTGGTTGAGCGACGTTATCATTCCCTGACACTGTTCCAATGTCAGTGCTTTTTCACCAGTTTCAGCTAAAGGTAATTCAGTGACTACTTGCCTCTTGATAAATGATAAAAGAAGGAAAACAGATTAATAGATTAATATTAAGTGATAGTCATAGGGAAACGCTAATTGCAAGTGCTAAAACAGTTTCCTAACGGTGCTAATAATACACTCTATTCTCATTACAAGGCTCCCTGTTATGATTTTATCACGGTACAAGCACGTGCACTTTGGCTCCTCACTGCATTAAACCCTGGAATTGTCTGTGTTGTTGGTGCCTGCACATGGAGAAGGGAGCCAGCTGCCTCAGCAAGCAGCTCTGCCTTGCCCAGGATTTGGTGCTCT
This sequence comes from Horornis vulcanius, assembly GCA_013401035.1. Taxonomy (NCBI): domain Eukaryota; kingdom Metazoa; phylum Chordata; class Aves; order Passeriformes; family Scotocercidae; genus Horornis; species Horornis vulcanius. Next base: position 52,804 of record VZUA01096812.1, on the reverse strand, counting down.
TGAGCTCACTATTGCAGTGGCTGTCACCACCAGCTTTCTGTGACAGGCAGACCGGGGCCTTGATGCAGGACTGACCCACCCTATTATTTCTGTGCAAGAAGGAAACAAAAAAGGGTCCTGTGGCTTTAAATTTCTCTTAGTTCACATGGCCTGCCTGGCGATAGACCTCTGTCCTAAACCTGCAGAGTTAAATTTACCCAGAATGACAACTGTATACTCAGGGTTTAGTTACATAACAGCAGTTGCTGCGTTTCACATTGCACTAATCCAAACACAGCGATAAAGCAGGCCATGGAAAAGCTGCCTGGTTTTGGTATGTTACACAGGCAGGAGCACAGAGCTTCTAAATTTCCTTTTCTACATTGCTGATAGCATTCTATGGCTTGGATGTTTGACCATCCAGTGGCTAATTTGGTGCTCTGAGTGATGTGACAGCAGAGGATGCTGTTTGTTGCACAACTCCCTGATATGAAGATGGTTGTATGTAACATGCATGTGCTACTGTGTGCTTTTTGATACTGGCATTACAGAGGGCCTGGTGTAAGGTGCTGCAGAGGTTAAACACTGCTCAGCTTTCACGGACTCTTCCAAAACTGCTCTTACCCCAGCTCCCCACAGCTCTCTCCAGGTGTACTGGGAGGAGAATCTGTGTGCTGGGGTAAAGCAATTACCTCTGCACGCTCACTAGTGCACAGAGGACAGATCATCTATCATGGACTGTATCATTAGTGTGTTATGGCTCAGCTTGGGAGCCCTGCTGAGAGCAGCCCCACATGCACTGGTGAGCTCCCTTTCCGAGTGCAGGCATTCAGGTCCCCACGGGAGTGTTTGCAGGGCCTTCTTGAATAATAAAGACATTTCTCCAGCTTCTTGTGTGTTTAATCAAAGTCGGAACTCTCCCAAGAAGTGAAGAGAGGTACTAGGGAAGAAGGCAGAGGATGCTGAGGATTTGTATTCCTTCCAGGGGCTTGGAGTTGGGAGACAGGCCATGTATTTCCTTGGAACTTCTTCCACATTATTGCTGAGCCCCCTGGCCTTCTCCCTCATCTATCTTTATTTTCTATTTTTTTTTTTCTTAGAGAGCAGCAATAGCCTTTGTGTATTTTATGCTAGCACCATGTTTGCCCCACGATAAATACCAGTGCATAACCCCGTGCCACAGGACGAGCCCCAAGGTTGGATGTTTGTACCCCGGATGATCCCTGCAGGGGGCTGTGTCATTTTGCTGGCAAAATGTTCGTGGTCTGCAGTGCAGCCTGGCAAGGAGCCAGGGAACTCTCTCCTGCTCCACTGCACCGAGCACTGGTGGGTAAAGCTGGCGAGGGAAGGAGGCTGGAGTGTGCCCAGGGGACCTGAGCAGGCGGCAGGGCCCGGGGCAGCGGCGGCGGCGGCAGCGCCACGGAACTGTGCTGCAATCCCCGGGGATTGCTTTCGGGCCCTGGGGACAAGCCTTAAGTCTATTAAAGGAAGATGATAAAACCAAGTTGCTGAAAGAACAGAGGTTACCATAAGCCCTCACAGGGTGTTGCCAGTGGAGGAAGTTGACATTTTAGTGTTCGGGCTTTTCAAACTGGTTTGTAGAGCTTTCAGAAACATTGTTGAACGTCAGCGACGGACAGGGACGCAAATTTAAATTTACCCAGGACTCAAATTCAGAACAGTATCTCTGTTCAGAACAGTATCTCAATCTTGGTAAATACAAATTACATATGTTATTCTTAGCTGTGCAATTTATTTGGGTTTTCTTAACTGTAGACTTTCTACTAATTTCTATGCATAGAACTGTTAAGATTAGTTAAATAGCTATATGCTGGCTTTGGAAAGACTACGCTGGAAATATTTGCATGGATACATTACCTTTGATCTCTCACACATCCATCTTTAAATTTAGAGCTTTTACTACTTGCTCAACCATTCATAAAAGTATAAAAATTATTTTCTTAAGCCAAAGCAGTGCTGCAGAATGCAGTATAAAAAATCACCTTTAATAGGTATCCAAGAGCAAAATGTTTATTTCTTTCTGCCTCAAGCAAAGCTTATAGGAGCTAATAAGGAACCATAGTTAGGAGATATTTGAGTGTTCAGGGGCTCACTTTTGTGACAGGATGATCTGAAAACCCCAGTATAATGGATTAAAATTTTTGGTTTGTATTTTTCATTCTGGACAGACAGAGCTCCATTTGTGAGTGTTCCCTGATATTTGTCTTTTATTTGAGAGCTAATGGGCTTATTTTTTCTTTTCAATGAACACATGTACTGTTCGTCCCAATTAGAATGAGGAGATATAAAACACTTGATTTTTTTTTCCTTTCCTATTCAGCTCTCTTGTGTTTCATAATTTGTGTTCCATTTCTTGGACACTGTTATATGAAGAGCCATTTTGGTTGCTACTTTCAGGATGAGAAGACTCAAGAGAGTGTTGCAGAGAAAAGTAATGACGAAGAAAAACAATTGCTGTCACTTGAATATACTGGAAAAAAAATTTTTGTGGTATATAGCTGTGTTTTCTAGCTTAATTTCTGCATAGTTAAATCCAAATTCTTAAAAATGAAGGTGCTAATTTGAATCACTTCTTTTGAAAATGAAACAGAAATGATAGAGTTGTGGTTTTGGAGTCTGAATTTGAGTTTTTAAACCACTAGTAACTGTAGAGTTGATGCATGATAGGGTTTTACTTTTAGAAAAAGGCAATGGAAAGGGTCTGGTCTTGACCTCTGAGTGTTAAATGGAACTTTTAATAAAGACAGCACATTTAGTGTCCATCTTTATATATTGTCTGCTTAAATCTATGATTTATTCTCTTGAGCAGCACTGCCATGTAGTTTAAATACTCTGTGGTGATCTGCAAAGTGGAAATGGTCAGTGCCTTTGATAGCCTTGCTCAGCTTTGGCTTTTTGAGACCTTTTCCTTCCCCTATTTGTTTTTATTCGTCAGTAGGAATAATCTTCCATGTGCCAGAAGTTCTGCTTTGAGAGCAGTGTCATGAAGTTGCTGTGGGGTTTATTTTGTGTGTGCTTCCCTCAATGGCCCGGGCAAGCAAAGCACTGAAAGGTTTTGGGATTTCTCCTGCTAGTGGTGACTTTTTTTTCCCCCCCTTTAAACATGGTAACTATTTTCACCTCCTCCTTATGGAAAGACACAACGTGAAGCTGCTTGTCTTCCAGCTGCAACAACATTCAGAAGAGATTTTAATACAACAAGTTCTGTCACTGATGTTCTGAAATTTTCCTGGAATTTCATGGGTGTCTGAATGCAAATTTANTTTTTTTCTCCTGTTTGAAGGTTAGTTTTCTTTAGGGTATCGCTTCATTCCTGCCAATCTGATAAAGCTAACTTAATTAAAAATATTACCATTAGATCATACAGTTCTCTTTATTAGTTTAGTCCATGGGGCTCCTTTTCCACAGGGAAATTATTTACTTCAGAAGTTGCAAGAGTAGCCTTGGCTGGCTTTGTTTAATGCAGCTGCTTTAAAGCTTTCCATCAGATTAATGTTTTTCCAGGTCTTTTCTTGCAGGTACGCTGTTACTCAGAGATAACTGTGATTGCTCAGATCTGCCGCAGTTGCTGCAGAGCTGTGCTGGGATTGGAGGGCTTTATGGCAAAGCAGACACAAGGATTTGTTTTGAATGGTTGGTTATTTACCCCTTTTCTCCTTTTCTTTCCCTCTTCCCTACACCCCCCACCCATATTTTTCCTTCCAAGTGAAAAAGTCGTATGGTGCTCTGTAGACTGTTGGAAGTACTTACCTGAGGCTCCAAGGATTTTTTTGGCTTTACTTGGCAGGGAAAGGAGGGGGGGACTGCTAGAGAGACTCTCCTCTCTTTCCCATGAGCAGTTTTAAGCAATAACAATGACAGCTCATTTAGCTGGAGGTCTGGTCTGCAGGCTTGTACTTACACTTCCCATTCCTTGTGTTGTGGAGGAGCCATTCTGGAGTGGATGTTGGAAGCAACCTTCATGTCATGTGTCACAGAATCTCCAGATACAGGGTAGAGGAGTAGAGCAGTGTGTAAATTCTGTGCTCTAAAACAGTTGTGATGTGGCTTCATGTAAATGATTTCACCTCCATTTTCACGTTGCATTTTCCATCCTGTGTCTGATGTTCCTTATTCCCTTCCCACGTGTGCCCTTCCTGGGCAGCCTCACGGTCTGGGCTCACAGTGGACACCATGAACAAGCTGCAGGCCTGAAGGCATCATGGCACAGCTGTGCTCAGGGCTCCTTGCTGACCTGTTCAGGAATGATCTCTCATTTGAGGCCTTTGACCTGGGACTGTTTTTTCCAAGAGTCCATCTGCCACCTTATTGCCTCCATGTCTGCATTGGTCTGTACAGGAATTAATATTGCTTGTGCTCAGGCCTTGCTTTGGCTGATCTCTGGGAGCTGAATCCATCCTGGAGGCCAAGACCCCTTCTCCAAAGACTAGCAGTCCTACTGAAGCGAAAGGCAGTAGGCTTTCTCCCCCTCATCTTGCCTGTTTTATTTTCATGGGAAGTGACTGCTGTAGCTTAGGCCATGCTTAATGCTAACATGCAGGCAGCGTTATTTTTCAAAATGCTCCCTCCCTCATAATTAAAATTCATGAACAGTTCCCCGGAGAGCCACCTGAGGTAACAGAGTCTTTTCAGTGTGCCATTAATATACAGGAACACTGAATACAGGCATTTGGCTGTGTTCACTCTTCCTCACTCTTCCCTGGCTGGCCGCCTGTATGTGTTGTGGAACAACAAAACTGAAATCTGGACAATTTATATTTCAGTAGTGATGGGATATTCTCTCTTTCCCTGTCACTTCACATTAAGGACCTGCCACTAATAAAACTAATTAATAACTCTTGGCTCCACACAGAACACTTGGACTCCCTGGTGCTGGCGCCGTGCCACAGTAGCTTTTGAAAGAAGTGCTTCATCTTAGTCAGGGACAGGATGAATATTCCCTGCAGTTCTAATTGGACCAAGTGGCTCTGCATTTCAGAGGCAGCAGATTAGCAGGCTGTACATCTCTAGGTAGGATCTCCTTTCAGAAGCCTCCGAGACAGGGGCTTATGGCGTGTCTGGGTGCTGTGTCAGGAGCCAGAGGAGGCTGAGCACTGCTCAGGAGAGTGCTCTGGGGTGTGAGGCTTGTCCTGCACACAGAGAGCACTTAGGGGAGATGCACCCAGCACCTGTGCAAACCAGGGGGTGTAGGCTGGGTAGTTCCTTGCTGGGGAGGACAATGAAGCACTGTCAGATGGATCCCTTTGGCTGTTCTAAAACCATCTGATTAAATGATAGAAACTGTACTGACCAAATGACAGCCTTGCTGAAAAGTTTCTTCTCTCTGGGAGGCTTTGTTGGCGTTGTGATGCCACTTGTGGGCGTATTTTGGTTTTTTTCTTCTCGCTACTGACATAACTGTGCCAGTGAAATTTTGTAGTATGAGCCGGTCTGCGTTGCATAAAAATACTGTTCTGCCTTCTACTCTCACTCCTCTCTTTCCCTTTAGAGAAATACTATTTGCTTGCACGCTTTAGCATTGAGACCCTGTCCACTGCTGTATTTCTCCTCTCGTGAAGGAGGCAGGCCTTGGTGGCCTTGGTGCTCTGGGATGCCATGGTAAGTTTTTATTCAGGACCAGATCATCATAAACAAGAATGTTCTGTCTGACACCTGTGCAGCACTTTCTACATTCATTTGCTCCTGCCAGGCAGCTGCAGTTCTTTCCTGACACCACCGTTCATGCACATGTAATTCAGAAGGGAAATTTCTACAAGGAATATGGTTGAATATGAAGTTGGCCAGAGAACTTTTATTTAAAAAGAACTAATGAAAACCATTAATGTGAATTTAAAGGAAACAAACTGCAAACAGCAAGCTTTTGTAATTTTTTTGACCTGACAAAAAAGTATCTGACCCCTTACCACCGTTCTCCTCAGCTTTTTCAATGTGCCTTCTTATAATCAGAGTTTATGTTTTAGGCTAAGGTATTTTTCAGTGCTTTAAAGGAGGAGAAGGCTTCAGCTTATAAAAGCAATTGATTAGGTTCATAGCTGGAAATACCAAGCATTGATTTTAATATCCCACAATGTATCAAGCAAATGAGTGTCTTTTCTTCATCACGCCCACCAGTTTACTGTCAATATAAGACACTACTCATTTATTACTATTAATTTGTTATGGCTGTGGATGTTGCTTTCCTGACAAAGGTGGATTCTCTGGCAGAACTCGTTGTGTGAGTTGAATGAAGCTGGAGGAGGTGGCAAATGCTGGATTGGAGGTGGAGAAGGATGGCAGTGGTGAGAGCACCCACAGGCCTGGGTACCTCATTGAGACTAAAGCTTCCATAACTTTGTGTGTGTGTGTGCACGGTGGGCTTGTCCTCAGGAACACGTGGGACACATTTCCTCTCAGTTCCCAGTGCTTACAGTGCCTTGGCAGTCACAGCAAAGGAGCTGCAGCAATTAATATGCACCAGCTGCTGGAAAAGGAGGGAGTGCTTCTGATTAACTATAATCTTCTGTTGGCAGAAGGAATAGATTGTCATGTATGTGTGAAGTTGCTCCTTTCTCAGATCCCTGTCCTATTCATTGTAGAGGTGGTAAAAGATGGGAAGTGAATCCAATTCTTTTATGGTGACGTAGTGCCTCTGACTCCACCGTCACTGCCTTGGAACTACACCAGTGAAACGATCGAGAAGAATTTGCCTCCTGGTCTTGTTGCCAAGTAAACTTAAAAGTGTCAGTATTAAATTACTGGAGAGCAGCCCCTTGCTCTGCAGGTCCTGGAGAAGTATTAAAATCCATGTTGTACTGTCAGACACAAGGAAGAGTCTCCAGCTCCCAGCTGTATGCTTTCCTAGTCTCATTCTTCCAACAGTTCCCCTTGACATTGCATTTTAATCCTTTCCAGCAGAACAGCCAGTTGGCAGCCTCGTGGTCTCAGAAAATATAGTAGTTGTCTCTTCCCCCCCAGCATGAAGAAGGAGGAAGGTTGGCTGGAATTATAACTGGTAACTTCAGTTCCCTCATTACTGAAAAAGCTTTCAACTGCTGCCATCTCCTTCAATTTTTGTTGGTACATCAAGAATAAGAACGTGGCTGGGCAGGAGTGTTTCTCTCTGGTTGTTTTAAGTTACTTATTTATGAAGTCAGAGGTGATTGTTTGAGTGTAGGATCTGTAAGACCCTCTGTTTTTTCCTGGAATTTGCTGTTCCCTGTATATCTGCTGTGGCTGCCCCTCCACCCTCCTCATTGTTTGTATCTCTCCTTGTGGATGATTTTTTTTTGTAATGAAAGGGCTGCATTTTTTTCTTCTGAACAGCACTTGCCTTCACAGAAATAGTTAAGCTGTTCTTTACCATGATTCTCTGTAATGAAATCCACATATTCTAGGGCAAAAAAGCGAATAGTTTGTTTCTTAACCTAAAGACATTTTTTTAAGTGATGTTTTGTTTCTTTTTTTTTTTTTTTTTAAGGTATAATCCCCAAAAGGATGTTGTTGGAGGAAGGCCGATGCTGGTTTCTTAAGTTACCACTCTGCTGCAAATCAAGGTGTAGCTGAGGAAGGCAGGAAGCTAGCTGAGGAAGCTGCTGCCAGAGATGAGCAGTGTAGGAGAGCTGTCCTGGGGTGATTGTGCTGGAGGATTAGGAGAGAGCATCAAAGGAGCCATGGGTAGTCCCTGTGACAAAATGACTGGGCGTTGAAGCAGCACCCAAAGAAGCTTGGTTATGTAGATTATAGGAGTGAGAAATCAGATTTGGGCTTGGCACAGGTGCTGCTGGAAGCAAAACTATTGTTGGATATGAGTTTTGCAGTGTTATTCTTGTAAATGAGGGGCCTTTGTTTTAGGGTATTGAACTATCATGTCTTTTTTAGTGTTGTTGAGATGCTTTGCTCCAAGGTTATTCCCTCTATAACCACATTTTGATGCAATTATTCTCATTTAGAAGCGAGGTACTTTCAGGCAGAATTTAGTGTGTGAGAGGCTGCTTGCCTGGGGTTCTTGTCTCCTTCAAATGTTTGCTTAAGTTCTTTCAAGGAAGGTATGACATGAGTGCAACTCCAAAAGTGCTCCATGAAAAATGAACTCCAAGGGTCATCACAGTTAAATTCCTGGATGTGTAGGGAACACAGTGCTATGTGTTGCACTAATTTTTGGAGACTAATACAAGGCAGTGAGAAGTCTGGAAGCGTTTGTACAGCTGATTTCTCAAATGGAACTGCTGAGAGATGAAAATGCAGTGCTGGTTTGTGGTTAGTAGTCAGAAGCAGCAGCCCTTGGTGCAGGGGAAGGTTCTCTGAACGCGCGGTCTCTGCCCAAAAACGCCGGCTGTGTGTTAGACCCCAGCTCCGGCTCAAGGCCTGATTGCTGCACTGCAGGACACACTCTGCCAGCTCACCTTTCCCTCCTTCTCTGGGCAAAGTGGCCTGGGCTGCTTAGGGAGCTTCACCTGGGGAGTACCTTCCACAGGTTCCAGCCCCTCTGCTGCTCCGTGTGCTTAGGGGAACAGGGAAAAGAGAACTGGTTTGTCTGTAGCAGCAGTGAATCCTTTTATACACAGAGTTGTTGAACAGGAATGTAAAAATCGAGGAGGATGTTTCAGTGAGTCAGAAACTGAAACGGAAAAGAAAATTGAAATACTACTTAGTCCTCCAATTTGGCATGCAGGGGATATTCTAAAATATCTAGTTGGTTCTGTTTTTGTAGCTTTATTTTGGAAGTTAGGAAAAATAATAATTTAGAGCCTAGTCTCCTCTAAGTATGCCTGTTTAAAAGCTTACTTGTTTAAAGAGATGATTTATTTCACAGGGTTTGGGTGGCTCTAGAGCATTGTTCAGTGCTGAGTTATTTACCATTTAAACTTACATTGAATTATAGTGTTTGAAGGGTGAATATCATTTGGTATCTAACTCATATCTTTGGCTGTTTACTCTCTAATGAAATAGCAGCGCAGGCTTTGATTCCTGGGCATTTATTATCTGTAAGAATTCTCAGCTTTTGCTTCATTGTAAGATTCATTCTCAAAAAATAAGATTGTTCTTGGTTCTGTTACTTTTGATGATGATACAAATATACAGTGCTCTCTGTATTGTTTAAGCAAGTTGTGCATGAAGAAAAAAGTTATAAAGCAAGATTTGAGGTTTTTACAAAGCCATTACCTCAGGAATCTTCTCTTTTGTGTTGGATTCATGCCATACACTTTATAGAACAATTACATCATTTATTGGTAACTGTGAATGAATATTGGATATAACTAGTTGAAAGTTTTGGCGTTTTGTGCTTGCCTAAAAATTCTTGAATTTCCTTTGACAATTGACAGCCTCAAGCACTGGAGATTTCCCGTGTTTTATAATTTTGTCAGTTTCTCATTCTCTCTGTGTTTTCTAGGTAATGTTCTACATGGCTAAAACAGACACAAAAAACCAGACACAAAAAGTGTGATTTACCTGGTGGGCCTCGATAGTTGCAGCACTGCTCTGCCTTTGGGTTTGTCAGAGCCTTGGTGTGTAAGTGCTGGTGCTGTCTTTGTGTTTCCTTACACAAGTTAATTAAATAAGGATTTATGACTTCTGATTTATTCCCAGAAGTGCTTCGTATAAATGTCGTACGGGAATAATCTGTTGATAGCCTCTCTTGGTGATGATGAAGGATTTAAGTAATGTATATTTGCAAACAGAACAAGTTTCATCATGTTCATCTTTATGCTGAACAAGACAGGGATAGGCTGGCAGGTACAGCTCAATTTGGAAACAGCAGTTTCAGAGGAGCAGCTCTGAAAAGCAGAGTTCTGGTGGCAGTGGAAAGCACAGTCAGGCCGTTTGCAGCTACTCCAGTGTGGATCTGCCAGGTTATCATTAATGGCAAGAAAGGCACAGAGTTTTTTGTGGGTGCATGAGCTCTTGCAACACTAAAAGTAGTGCAAAAATACCCTGGGTAGTGTGTGATAACGTGGTGAGCAGCATAAAGTGTCCATGTAAAATCTGTGTAGTGATTTTTATCTTTAAGTGCTTTTCAAGTGTTCATAATAAATAAAACTTGCATCTAGATCTTGTGGCAGATATGTTACTTCCTTGACTGAAAACTGGTAGCCCAAGTGTATTGCCTATCTGGGGAAGTCTCACACCCACTGACGACCAGCTGCTGAGAGGGTGCTGGGAAGAGCAGAATTACATTTACACCCCTTTTCTTATGCTCTGTATAAATCTGGATAAACTCATTGGAAATCTTACAAAATGGCTTCTTATCATTCTCTCACACTGAGTTGTTTTTAGGAATCCTCTTGCCTCAAATGCTCTGGTTTTCCAAACACTTTATGGAAGAGCACAAGAATCCGCTGCTGCAGCAACTAGAGAGTAACAAAATACCTTTCTGGTGTATTGGTTGCCATAGTTTTTGCCATCCTGTGATATTCCTGTTGTTTAGATCATGCAGATAGATACCCAGGAAAACGATGTCTATCTTAAAATCCAAATGCTTAATACTGTATTTCTCTGTCAGAAATTTGGACTAACTTTTTGTCATTCCTTCAATATGCTTTTTACTCCTATCCTTTCCTTTTTTTTTTTTTTTTTTTCCTGGAGAAAGAAGATATTCAAATGTCTGTAGTAGGCATTGTTCTTAAAAGATCCTGTAGTGTAAACCTTAAAATCCTGATTTCCAGTTTGCCACAATATGCTGATGCGTTCATGCTCTTTCAGGCAGGTTTAGATGTTAAAACCTCACAGTAGTGCTGTAATCATATTGTTGAGATTCAGATCATGTTAGGGAACTTCTGACTGCAGGAGCTTTATGTCAGAGGTCCTTGAATTCAGCCCCTCTTCCTCTCTGAAAGGCCCTGCGTGCAGGTGAAGCTACTTCATGGAATTCCAGGTAGAAATCTATGACACGAGAAACATTTTAGAAAACATGGGGTGCCTTTAAAAATGCCACATACCCAGAAATGTTTTTGGCCAGTGCCTGTGTTATGTCTCTGGCTGATCTGTTTGGTTTTGGTTGTATTTTTTGGGGTTTTTTTGGGTTTTTTTTGAGGCAGGGGTTGTGTGTGGTTTGTTTGTTGTTTGCTTTTTTTTTACTTCCTCGTTTGTGCAATCATTTCAAGTAGAATTGGAATTTATTCAACAGTCTTGAATTCTGACACATTCAGTCTAGGAGTAAGGACTTAAATTCAAATAAAGACGTTTCCTTGCTTTTTAATCAGTAAGGAGCTATTTTTTTTCATGGAGTGTGGAATCAGTTCAGCTTTGTTTAGAGTTTTTTGAGTTATTTTCTTGTATAGAACTTTTTTTTTTCTTAATTCAAACTTCCAAGTACTTTGCAATGGTGTTTTTATGCTTAGTTTTTTAAGCATCTGGTATTTAGCACTTGAAGGACTGCTTCATTTTCCATTTTGCAGGCAATTTTTTAAAATGCTTTTGCATGTGTTTGCTTTTGGTTGATTTGTTATCTAGATTTTTGGAAATCTTTTTTATATGAAAACAGCATGTAAGTCTCTTTTCCTACCTTGAAGCTATCTCTGTGGACAGTTATGTTTATGTTAAGGCTGAAGTCCATTCTATAACTCCTCCTTCCCTTCATCTATTATGGAAAAAGTATAAATAATGTAGTTGAGTTCTCGTGTCTGCCTTATACATCAGGACATACCTACCTGGGTGCCATTCTGCAATGCAGAAGTGCATCACAAAAACCCTTTTTGCTGTTGGGGTGTGCTGGTCCTGTCTGACAGGGATGTTTGGACATCCCACCTGTTTTCCATGAAAACTTATTGTCTTTATGGGATGCAGACTGTGATGACCTCTCTTCCACTTGCCAGTTTCCATCAGTGTGGAGGGGATGTCTGAAAGAGCAGCTTAAATGAAGTAAAAGATGCTTCAGCTGCCATTTGCTGAACAGACTGTTTTGCAGGCTCAATATTATAACTGAGAAAAAGCAAAGGAAGGAGGCACTGCTGTAGTGTGGAGGGGAGACAGAGGCTGGGGAAGCAGAGGAGGTTTTCTTACTCATTATTCAAACTCTAATTCCAGTGGAAAAGATAGTTCAGTTCACCATTTTTGTGATTTCCTCCTGCCCCAAACAGTCCCTGACAACAGAGATCCTGTTGAGAGAATGCAAATGATTGCAGAGGTGCCATGGCACTGAGGCCTGTGTGGATATCTGGGGTTTCATGTGAGGTAAAGAATGAGAAAAGAACCCTCCTGGGGCCATTACTAACACGTTACAGATTGCTGTGTTTAGCTTGGCAGTAATTTTTTTTCTTCTTTAGATAGAGGCTCTTTGAGTGCAATTCTAGAACCAGGCTTGCATTGTTTACGTGAGTGATAAAACTTGGCCGGAGCAGAGCTCTTCCACCTGCCTGCTTGGTTTCTCTAGTATCTTTTACACCTCTTATCAACTCTTCCAAACCCATCTGTCTTCTAGAGTGCCTGTTTTACAGAAAATACTGCCTCCTCACCTGCGGGAGCTGAAGCTCAAAAGATACCTGATCTTTATAAAATCCCATCTTGGCAAGGCTGTGTGGAACAATACGGCGAGGAGACGATGCTGCGTTATTGCATCGAAGGTGGCTTGATAATGGCACGGGTTGTTCAGGTAACTGAGAGGAGTGGCAGAGGCTCTGTGCTTTGCACTGGTGGCCCAGCACTCTGGGGCAGTGTCTGTGATTTCTGAGTGTGCCATGTGGGGACTGTGGCTGTGTTTGTCACCGTGGGCAGGCTCAGGGCCCTGCAGCAGCCCTGTGAGCCCTGGCTGCCAGTGCGGCGCTGGTGCTGCCCCAGGAGCTGCCCAGGGAAGCAGCCCCGTGCCTGGGCACTGGTGCCAGCAGGAACAGGCTCATGCCTGCTGGGGAGCTCTGAGCAGCTCCTTCCTGAAGGGTTTATTTTGGGCTGCTGGGGCCTCATGCTGGGTCCCTTTAGAAGCAGTGCCCTCCTGCAGAGGACAACAGGACAAACATTTCAAGCTGATACAATTTAAGTGAGATGGGGATTACCTTACTATGAAGCAAGTGAATTGTGAGTTTAAGGCATGCTCCAGTGGTCATTTCTTGGCCTGAGTTCTTTAAAGTTTCTTAACATTCACTGAAGGATCATATGCATTTTGAGAAGATACAGAGATTTTTGTCATATATTCATCAGCTTTAAACATTCACTTTGAAACGTTTCATATTTAATATAGGGTTATGAATATGAAAACATGGTATTTCAGAGTTTTGGGGAAAGTTTTAACCATGGGCTTCTACACGTTAGATTTCCCTCTGCATAGATGATGATTTGTTTTTTAAAATAAAAACAACCCCCATGAACTCTAAACTTTATATAACATCTAAGAACACATTTGTCTTTTCCTGTGGTGTAAGTGAGAACATATATGCCTATATAAATATATACTGGCACATGTTTTTTGCCTTCAAAATGGCTTGTGGGCCATAAGTGAACAGACTGCTCAGTTACTATGCCTGGAATGCTTATTTAATACTCCTAAATTTAAATATTTTTCTGTGTTGGTTTGTTGCAAAAAAGTGCAGTCAAAAATATAACCTGGCAATAAATTTATTTTTCTGAAGGAGAATTACTTATTGGATGAAACATTCATTTCTCCAACAAATGGTTGTTTTCTCCTATGCTTACAGACATTGCTTTTCAGTGCTTATTACTGAAATGAGAGCACTAAAGACATTGATTGGGAAATACCTTCAGTGTAGTATCTTGGTGTAAGAACATGTAATTCTGGTCTAACAGAGGAGTTTGATTCTTCCCTGTGAGGGTGGAGAGCCCTGGCACAGGTTGCCAGAGAAGCTGTGGCTGCCTCATCTCTGGAAGTGTCCAAGGCCAGGTTGGACAGAGCTTGGAGCAACCTGGGATAGTGGAAGGTGTCCTGCCCATTGCAGAGAGTTGGAACAAGGTGACCTTTAAAGGTCCCTCCCACCCCAAACCTTGTTGTTATTTATTGATAATAAATAAATTTCATTATTTAGTCTATTGCTTATTTTTTAAAATGTGAAAGTGCAAATTAATGTGCTTGTAATTAATGTGATGAGGTGAGCTGGTTCATTCGAACTGGGTACAATGCATACTCTCTTGCTATTTCTCCAAGCTGGTACTGAAGTAATGTTTCATTAATGTAAATAAACAATATTCTTCAGTATTCCTGCACATCCCATAAGCTTTGTAGGTGATAGAGGTTCTTGATCTGAAAATACCTTTCTCTGTTAAGCTTCCATACTCTGGTTAAGGCAGCCTTTCTCTCACAGGTCACCTCATTTGCTCATGACTCCGAATTCAGATCAGGTATTTGCAATGGAATTAACATGCAGAAACAGTATTTCTCAAGGTGTTTTTTTCCAGAAAAAAAAAAAAAAAAAAAAGAAAAGAGGCAGAATTCAGACTACCATTTAGAATCAAAAAACACTCTTATTCCTGAGCCTGATGAACCTGATTGCTGTAGGGAATATGGGGAAAGGGTGCATAGCAAATACAGTAGTAGTGTGCTTGGAGACGGGCTGCCGTTAAAGCCTCGGAATTTTTTGGCGGTCTGTCCTTCCAAGGGCAAAAGGAGGGAAGAAACAGATTCCATCTCTCCATTTGGTGGAAGCAGGAAGGTCAGGGGTGGTGCAAGGAGGGTGTGCATTGAGACAGAAGACATTAACAATGGCTGGGGGGAAAGGGTTCTTACTCTGGTGAGATTTACAGGGAATCTGTTCTTCAGGTGACTTCGGCCGTTTAGCAGAGAGCCAAGGAACATTCCTGGGTTTAGTCTGTTTCCTGACATCTGGATGATGGCTCTTATCTCTCATGCTGTTCCTATGTGCTGCCTTGTTTGGTGTCCCAGATTGATCAGCTCAAAGCTAATTTCAAAATACATCCCCAGAATTTACAACGTGTTTATTCTTATGTGATAACTTCTGGTGCAGAAGTAAAGTTTGTGAATTTTGTTTCTTTCCAGCTGGAAGACTTTTCCAGACATTTCCAGACATTTGTAGGAACAATGCAGATACTGTCATCATCCCATCTCTTCCCCCAGTACCTCAGCAAGACGCTGTTAGGTAAATTTTAAGCAAAGATGGATGAGATGATGTGGGGAAGGGTTGCACTCTGAAAAGATCACTTCTTACTCCCTTGGGCTGGTGTGCAATATCAGTCTTGTCAGGGTGCCTGCGCCTCAAGTATTCACCTGGCTGTGGGTATCATACCATAGTCACAGGATGATAGCTCTTTCTTGGATATGCTTTTGTCTGCAAAGATTCCCAGGCCTACCTCTAGTAACTGCACTTTGGAGGAGAAGGAATGGTGGAATGTCAAGGATTCTTGGCCTTTGTGTTTGAAATAGAATACAAGAGCTTTTGGAAGTGCGAGAGAAGAAAAAACATTTAAAAAGAAAAGTGAGGATACAAGTTATTGTCTCCCTCCAAAATGTGATGCAAATTTGCTAAACTCTTTGTACAGATTTATGTCATAGACCTTGTGACTTTGGGAATAGGAGGTCAGGTCACCTGTGCAGCTGCTCAGAATGAGAAGGAGAATTGTGACCCAGCAACAGGAGAGGAAACAAAGTGAGCACTGAAACACTTTTCATCACTGTGGTACTTGTTAATGATTCTTCTGGGTAGCAGCAATAATGAGCAGTTGAAAGAAGTACTTTATGTACCCTCAATAAATTGCTTCCAAACCTCATAATTACCACAATTCTGGCTTTCAGTAGACCTGGTAATGAATTTTTGAGTGGTGTCCACATGTTGTGCCTGTTACTGTACTTCACTTTCATCCTATTTTGAGTGATCTCATCAAGGGATGGATGATGTTATCTGAATAGAATATATTTATCCAATATTGGGCACAGTGGTGATGATGAAATGGAAATAACTATGCAACTGACTGCAAGTGATTTTTTAAAATTCATTTTCCTGTAAGGCCACTTTTTCCTGATTCTGCTGTAGTGCTGATAGGTGTGTCATTTCAGGAGACACTGCCTGAAAAATCCAGTGTATTGCCTGCAAGAATAGAGGATCCAGCAGCCTCTTAAAGGGTACTGTTCTACATGGGGGGAAATAGATGCCTTCTTGTCCTGGGAGCACAGACACTGCTGAGGTGTTTCAAATGGCAGAAAGTGCCTTAGGTTCAGATGGGCGTGATGAAGCTTAAGTGTCCCCTAAAGGCTTGTGGCATGTGCCTGTGATCAGAATTTTACACAGTTCTTGCCTTCTGCTGACAAAATAAAAGGGAGGAGGAAGCAATGGGGTTTTTTTGTTGGGTTTTTTTTTTTTTTGAAAGAGAAAAGTAGAGAAAATGGAGAGACTTTACCTCACTTATATGAGCTCTTTCTATATGTATAATTTAACATGGCACCTTATATATAATTTAATGTGTGAAATAAACATAACATTTGAATTTCACAACTGGAACTCTTCTACTTACAGAAGTGGAATTTTTTCCATCTGTTTTTAATTTAAAAACGCAGTTTCTGCAATGAAATGAACATGTGTAGGGGCTTAAAACACTGAATCCTAAAGATTGCATGACACCTTTCCCCCTTCCTAGGATAGTGAGTTTAACCATTGTACAAGGTATATGTTGCATCGATGTCAGTGTCATGACTGATAAATCACTTTCATCCTGCAACAGAGCCTTATTTATAAATAGCTCTTTAATAGAATGCCCTAAGTTTGCAAAGATGTTTTTCAAACCCCTGAGAATAATGGCTCTTGCCTCAAAGAGCTTATAGTCTAAATGAAGCAGATAACCAGGTAGAAAGGATCAAAGAATAGAGGAGAAACACAAAGGAGAGAAGTGGTGGGTAGAGGGGAAGGGAGGTGGGTAAAAATCTCAGGAGACCTGGTCTATCAGCTTCTTGTTTTTAGAAAGAATATTGTTCACTGGCATTAGAATTGAAATTAGATCATGTTTTGGAGCAGAGCTCACTGAACAGACTCACTGGTGTTGAGTTCTGTGGAGGAACAGAAGGGTGTTATTTTGTGTGTTAGAAGGGCTGTCTTAAGCATCAGGAGGAGCATGAATATGCTGCTTGCAAGGGGATTTTACAATAGGTGAACAAGTAGTGTCAATAAGCTTTGCTTCATTGATTTTCATTCATTCCAGCTGAGGATATAACCCAGTGGGAGCAGTTAGGAGAAAGTAATAGACCCAGAGGGGAAAAGAAGGTTTTCTTACCTGTGTGAAGCCTTTTGCCTTGCAATCTGAATTGCCCCTTTGCTCCTCAGCGAGTGCTTTGGTGTATCATGTACAACAGAAGCAGCTTACTGGGCTGCTCCTCTTGGGGAGACAGACACTAAGGGTTCCTCACCTTGTCTCTTCCCTGCCTCCTCCCATGCAGGGCGTTGGCAGAGATGGCAAAAATGGGGTGCTACACTTATTGAAGGGTTCCTAACACAGGGGGAAAAATAACCCAAACCAACAAAATTGATTTGGTTTGGAGCACTTTCAATTAAATGGATGGCTGTGCTTCTTGTGTATGGTGGGTTTCTTTTTTTCTTTTTACTATCATGCAAAAGGTTCCTATTTTTTGTTGCTTGCTTATTAGAATCTTTGAAATAAAGAATAAATAAATCTGAGAGTCACTAGGTATTAATCTGTGACTTGCCATTATATTTATTAGCCTTAATCTATCAGCATTCACTTGCTGTCTGTATTTTATTTTGACTACAAGGCAGTCTTGGCCTTAGTATTTCACTTCTAGAGCTCATAATATTTTTGCTTGTCATCAACCTGAATCTGCTCCAGGTGGAATACTAGCAGTGGTGCAGGAAAACAAACATGGTATCTTGAGGAAGAAAGAATATTTGGAAACTGAAAACTGAGCAGAAGTGATGGATCAGAAAGGGTTTAGGTGACCAAATAGTAACAAATGTAAAATGTTTGGATAGGATGAGTAAGGCCGCTTGTGAAATTTCAAGTGGTACTTCTGGCCAATTTATATGCCCACTTCAGCTAAACAAATACAACAGGATATTTTATATTACTTGCTAGTGAAGATCCAAAGGGTCTGCAATAGTTTTTGATTACATTGCTGCATTGTTCTGGATGAAATTGGTCATGCTCTGAAGCTGCACAGCTCAATTAAGAGGCTTCCCTCTCCCCTCACTGCATTTGTGTCCTTGGTGTCTAGTGGGGAAGGTGCTCCCATTGTGTTCAGAACATTTCATGTGTCCTCTGCCAGTGACTTTTTGTCCTCTGCATCTCTTTAGGTTGGGGGAGAATGAGAACAATGTTGTTGGGAACTGAAATTTTGGCAATGAACCTGAGCATTAGAGACAAATGAGGGAGATGTGGTGGAATATGGGGAAAGTTTTTAACTTTTCAGTGGCCACCTGTGGAGGATGACAAGACAATGTCCTGTTGCTGTTGAGAGTGGATGTGAATTTAGGGCCTGAAAGTATGATGGTGACTTGTTCCCTATTCATTGGAAATGGAAAGCAAATGGAAACATGGAGAATTGAAGATTTTTTGTTTGTGGCAATTATTCTTTAGAGCAGTAATATCCTCGCCATTCAGTTCGTCTCAAAAAATGTCAGAAGTCATTAATGGCCAACAGTCTGGTTATGGAAGCCTTAAAGATATTGGAGTTATGGAAAACTTTCCCTTTCAATCCATATGCCATCAGTGGTGGTTGTAAAATATTTCCGCTGCATAGAAAAATTTGCCAGTCCAAGGGAAGTTAACAAAGATGAAATACAGAATCCTTGTAAGACTTTGAAAATGTTCTAAATGAAACACGTTCTGCTTGCACTTAAAACCAGTTCTAAAGCTTAAAAATGTGTCTTGTGGAAGTGTGGCATTTGTATGCCATGGCCAGAAGAGTAATAAGTCTCTGTGTCTTCCTGAATGCAATAATGCCAATATAGAAGTGATGATCAAAACGCTTAACAGTGCACTTACTCATTATTAGCAAAGATGAGGAAGAGAGTTTTAGTTCCCACTTTAAAAGCAGGTCGTGCTAGAGGATTGGTGTTGTGTCCAGGCTGTGGATATGGTTCATGTAGGTAAAATATTAAAAAGTAATGAATTTGGAAACATGAAGTATTGCTATTGCCACTGTATGGTGACCAAGTTACTGACTGTGCCACAAGAAAAGCATTCTACTTCTGATTTTCTCATTGTAATGTGCTGATTTTCTTTTATTGCACAGCCATACCTACATTCTTGTTTTTAACTTCAGCTTAGTGAAACATCTTGCTGATACTTTTTCCATTAACCTTGCTTGGATGAAGATAACAGTGGTGTAGCATAATATTTTTTTATTGATTCCCTCCTTTCCCTCCCTGAATTGCTAAGCCAACACAGAGAGGAGTGAATAGTTATTTTTAAAATACCTGTTGTGATTAAAAACTGTAGATAAGAAACTGACAATTTTTCTCTTATTCTGCTCTCTAGATTGTCAGCTTTGGAGCAATTTAACCACCAGCTGAGAGGGTGGACAAGTAGTGCCCTCTTAGGTGTCTTCGCAGTGCAGGCCACGAAAACGCCTTTGTGGCTGGATTTATGCAATACCTCGCATTAGCCACTTTTCCAAAAGCAAATTGACCTTTGCTGTGTAATGTTTTATGTCAAGTAGGAGATCAGACCTGCTGTGCTTGTGCTGTAATTTCCTTTAAATGCAGGATTAGATGTTCTGGTGTAATGGTGATACCAGTTATTATGTCCGTTGGTGTTTGCTTTCTTTCCCCTCCCACTTTTTTCAGTTCATCTTGGGCTCCCTTTAAATATGTCTGTAGAAATCCTTACTGCCACTTGGGCAAGAAAGGGAAGCCCTGAACATCTTGGCCTACGAATACCCTGCCTGTGGAGCTTGCCCTGAGCAGGTGTAGCCAGCAGCAGCATCTCCTCCGCTTCGTGCAGTGCAGCTCTTGGTGCCGGGCCTTTGGCTGCAGGCTGGAATAGCAGAGACTGGTGGGATGTGGGTCCCCCATCCCAGCCCTACAATCAGCAGTTTGTCCAGAGCCTTGAAACTGAACAAAAGAGTGGCTAAAATGTGTGCTGGCTTACAAGATTCGAAGTGATACATTTGTCTGCTGGGCCTTCTTCAAGCTGTAGAGAGAAAAATAGAACAAGCTTAGTTTTTCCATAATCTCCCCCCTGTAGCCCAAAGGAGACTACACGACAGAGATGTCTTCTCTAATCTTCTCTTCCACCCTGCATTATTTTCCTTCCCTCCTCCTTTCCTTCTGTCTCACAGCTCCCCTCCCCACTCGCACACATGCAGACTTTTGACAGCACACCAGTTTGATTCTTGAGCTCCCTTTTTAGCCCACATGGGTGTCTAGTCAGTGCTGCAGCCCCGGCTAATACACGAGAGTTGGAATAAATGTATAACAGCAGGTAGCAAGTGACTGTTGACAGGGTGACATATTGACTTAATATCTTGTGTTATGTGATATGAAGGATGTGCCTTTTGGTGTGTATTTTCATTTTAATTTTTTTTGTGTGTTTCTTAGACAGACACTTGTAGGCAGTTTGGAGTAATTGTCTGAAATCATTAACATGTTTATTAAATAAGGGAGCAGAGTGCATTATCTAGCAAATCAATTATGTAAATGCACAAAAAGCATGAGAGATTAGTCTTTAACTGTTGCTGAACTGCATCCACTTTCCTAAATTATACATGAAAGTGGGGTTTTGTCAGTGTGTATGTGTAGTGTTAGGCTCCACTTTGCTCTTTTGGAGCTTTAAGTAACGTGGATTAATTGGTGCTGTTGTGCAAGAAGAGGGCACTCCTGATGTACACTAATGAACACCAGTGTGCCTACATCCTTTCTATACAGGGAAACAGATGGTCTGGAGTGCAGAACAGAAGTAATCTCAATTGGAGGGTCTGGATGACAAGAAAAACTGACAGTGAAGCCCTAGCAATTTATTCTCTCATCTAGACACTGGGAAAAAATCTCCAGGAAAATCTGTTAATCTCTAGCATTTCTAACAGTATGTTTTCTTTCTGGTGACTTACGATCAAATGAGACCATGCCTCTACAGTTTTACCAATCCTTAACTTCCAGAGGAGGTGAGAATAGAGCTCATCACTCACGGCATGCTTGGAAAATTCACCTCTTTCCCTTACAGCTGTATAAATGGTGTGTGTAGGGGACCATGTGGTAATAACAGCACAAACTGCACTGCTCCATTTTCACCCACTGCATTTGCAGTCGTGCTCAGCTGGAAAGAGAACATTCTCCTGTGGTTCAGGCAACTGTGATTTATCCACTTCTCTGAAGCATACTGCACAAAAAAGAGAAGTCTTGCATCTTATGGAAATAGTGGGTGTCAGAGAAGAGGTTATGGATGCTTTTTAAAAGTGAGTGAAGCTCATGGAAACATTATTATTCTTCGTTCTTAAGTACATGTATAGTCTCAAGCTTCCAGTAGTAGCTGGGGCCTTCCCGCAGGTTATCACTGTTCATCAAAGAAGGAGAACAGGTACCACACTAATTGTTTTTTTGCCATACTGTTATTTTCCTGCCATGTCATCTTCTATGTATTTTCCAGAGAGGTGTGCAGAGGTTGAGCCACTTCCAGATGCCCAGCACAGAGGATGCAGGATTTCCCTATAATGCTGATTTTTGCAGATCATCATAAATGCTCAAAGTGTCTTAGGGCACAGTTGTCCTCAGGACATGCTGTAGTTTCATCCCTACTGGAATGCCAGCACAAATAACTCAGCTCTTTATTTCTTTTGTTGCTATCTCTAACCTGGCTTGAGTTTGTGTTGAAGTGACAAACTTCTGCTGGCTTGACTGGTCACATCCTGTTCCCAGAACCTAAGACTGCCTCCCAGGAACTGAGGCAAAGAACTTTCCTTTCTTCCTTTCCTCTGGTGCTCTCTCTTGTCCCTAGTTCTGCCAGGGAGGGTGGTGAAGAAAGGCCTTGCAGCCTTACAGCCCCTTGGACAGACCATGCACTACAGGGACAGGCATTGTACCAGGTGTTGCAACTTACCATTAAATCAGGAACTATGTTACAGAGCTGGATATAAAGAATGCATGCTGCTGTCCTGTATTCTGACCAGGTGAGCTGTAGGCAGCTCTCTGAGTGCACTTCAGCTCATCTGTGCAGTCACACATGTCAGGGCTGGCTCTCTGCTGTCATTGGAAGAGTTTTCTGGAGTGAGTATCACTGGAGATGGGCAATTCAGCTAAGGACAGTAAATTATACTACTGTACCTGGAAGTAGGATTCTGATGAAATTTTCAGTTGTGAAAATCTTGTTTAAAGACAGTGTCTTCCCAGGAATTCTCAGTGTGAAAGTAACAGGACATTAAGTGTGTCATGTTTATTAATTGTCAAAATGAGATCAATCATAACAGAGCTAACAGATATGCCTGGTTGAGCTGAAAGATGAAGATGGAAGAGCTAGCAGATATCACCAAGGAGCTGAGAGATGCCAGGAGAGATGACAGATGTGGCTGGATGAGCTGAAGGGGGATTGGAAAAATGCAGTCCCAGTCATTGCCTCAGGGAAGAAATAGTAAACCTCGTAGACCTTGAAAAAATGTCTCAAGTGAGCAGGAATGGAGGAGTTTGTTCTGTGCCATTGTCTCTGACTCACTTGCAGTGTCTGCTTCTTCCTCTTCTTGAGAAGTTGCCATAGGGGAATGAATGCTGTGATAGCTTGGATTTGGAATTCTATTCATGTTTAGATTAAAAAGCAGACTGTAAAATATTATTGTGCTGGTGCTGATCCTTTCTGACCTTTGCAGCGTCCATGCTTTGGCACCTTCAGAGACTTGTGAGTCTTTAGCCTGCAGTGTTAAAGAGCTTTATCCTGCAATGACTCACTTGGCAACAGATTCCTGTACCTGGGCAGAGAGCAGGAATAATTCCATGTTGCAAGGTGAGGGATCCAAGTCCAGCTTTCTGCTTTCCCAGAGACTTTGGGAAGGCAGATACATTGGTGTGATGTGTGGGATTGTTTCTGTTCTCTGTGAGGCAGGCAGAGAACTCTACAGTAATGTGAGAAGGAGCTCTGGGGTTTGTGATGTGCTCAAGGGGTTCTGATAACATGGCCAGAGAGCTGTTAGATGTAGAACTGATGAACATGTATTAATAAGAAAACAATAGCAATATATGAAATATGGCCTTTTGAATATATTCAAATCTAGACATGTATCTGGAATGTGCAGGTAGCTGCTGCATGGAGGTTTTTAATGAAGACTGCACTATACCTTTTTTTGTGATTTCCAGTAGCTTAAAAGCTCATTGAGCTATACGAAAAAGAAAAACAACAATGCATCCTACTGCATTCAGTGAAGTGTCCCATCCTTTTACAAATAACTTGTTTTTCAAAACCTAGAATGAGAGCTAAATTCCAGCGTGGTGGCTTTGTAAAAATAGAGCTCATGGGGCTTTTTCAAATGATGAAGGATGTACTTCAGACAATAATATGCATAGGTATGGCATGTCTATAAAAGTTGGTTCAGAAAGTCTGCACAACACCCCCTCGTTGATGCTATAAATACATCTTTGTGATGAAGCTCAAAATGGGATGAAAATATTTTGATACTGTGTTTTTAACTTTTGATACATCTCTTGGCTTGAAAGATAAAAGGATTCACTCCTAGAATTTACACTCCTCTGATGTGATTAAAACTAGATAGGTGTACTGTAAATAGAATATACTCTGTATGATGATAGGTATGGCTTAGTGTTTTTGAGCAGGAGGTTTCTTACTGTGGAAAAACAGCTTTTCTTGATAAGTTGCTTGTCACTGTTTTCAGCAGCACCTCCTTTCATCTATTATTCATTTTGGAAGACTTAATAGTATGATTTGGGTGTGGGCTGATACCAGACACCAGTAGAGTATAACCCCTGCAAAAATGAGATCCACGGAGCTATTGGGGTTAGAGAGGCAAACAGACAAATGCGTCTTTGCTTTTGGCAGAACATTTCCCCATCCAAAAAAGAGTCACGCTGTTACATGCTGCAAAGTGTCTCCACTAGTGCCCTGTTTAAATCCTGACTGAGCAGACAAAAAAGATGAGTGTCTTCACACCTTGTAAGGTATGGTGTAAAGCAAGAGCCCCACTCTGCAGTGAAAGGAGTAGCTCTGCCCCTGATGTCCTCTAAGGATTGTGACGTGGAGCACTATCTGGGAAGGCTGCATCTAATATTTGTCTCCAGCACAAACTGGGGTGTTTGCAGAAGGTCTGCAGTTTGTTCCCCATGGTTAACTGTGAGGTCTGGAGGGCTGCAGTTGGGTGTGCATGTAATGGCTGTGAAGTCCTGTGTGACCGTGGATTTGTTGCAGTCGCTATGTGCATATAGATGGATGTATTTATAGAAGAATCACTGTGAATGTGAGAAAGAAGCCTTTGAAGTGTCAAGCCAAATATTCTGGGGGGAAAAAAGAAGATTTCTTGTCTACATCAGAAGCTTGCATTTCATGTAGACTTGTCTCATTTTACCCAAAATATCTCCCCACAGGTCAGGAGAGCTGAAAGCAATAATAATAATAATAATAATTGGAAATGTAGGGGGAGGGAATCTGTGTATGAGAAAGGATAGAGGGAAGAGGGAAATAACAAACATCTCTAAAATGCTTTTGTTCCTCCTTAGTTATGATTTGTTTCTTTCCAGTAGCTTTTTCTCCTGTTCTCTCATGGACCTGCCAGGGGAGACAGAGCTGTGTTGCTTTCCCTTTGGTCAGGCCCCTGCAGGTGTCCTGCTGGCCAGGAACAAGGGATGCAGGACAGCTTCCAGTGTTCTCTGAGTAGGCTGGACCCCCCCCCAAAGCTCCAGGTCGGGGTTAGGGGAGGTCTGGGATGGATTGTGCCCTCTCAGCATGGAGGCCACCACAGAAGTACCCCAGGCCTGACAGGAAGATTTCCTTTGCTCATTGTTTCCCTTTGGGAAAGAAAAGGCACTCAGATACTCCAGAGTCACAGAGGAAGGGGTCCACTCGTCTTTCATTTAGCTACTGCTGTGATATTAGAGTTGGCTGACCCTTGAATATGGATTAAAGCCAAGGAATGTTACCAAAAAGAGGCTTTTTGTAAAGCAAAATAAAATACAGATGTTTTTCAAAATTAACTCTTCAGTTGATGGCAGTGGGTTTATGCATCATTTCCATTCCAAAAATAGAAAAGAGTAATTTTTATCAAGAACTGTTTCAGGCTGCAGTTCCCACCTGACTGGTGTCTGTTTACATGTACTGGGACAGCTCAAAACCTTCCCATGGTGCCCTCAGTGAGAAATTCTTGCTGTCTCTTAACAGGTTTGAGACATGAATCTCTGCTTTTTTTGGCTGTATCTTTATTTGGATACAATAGATCCTTGTCCCAATTGCAATGTCAAAGTTTTGCTCTAAAATATCTAAATCATGAGAATAATGTTTACAGTGCCTGTAAAACCTTCAAAACCATACATTGCAAATAGTTTGTAGCATTAAGGACGAGAATTCTTATTTTCTTGCTTGTAGGTAATTACTTATATAGTGCTTAATTTTTGTTACTACATTTATTCCTTGTTCTTTTTAGTATAATGTGTAGTACTGAAGCTAGAGAAAACCAAGAAGATGAAGATTGTCTTAGAAGTGGAATGCAAGATCCTCTGTTTTTAAAATACCATATATTTTGTAGCATTATGTCCTTTTGTGCTATGATGAAAGATTGTGGGCTAACAGCAGCCTGAGTCCTGAGCTACTAAATCCTGTCAGTGAATTTTTAAACAAGTTTTGGGAAATTTAGCCAAGCTATTTGTTGCATTCCGTATTTAAAAACCATTATTTTGGTGTGATTGTTTTAGTCTTGTTCTTGGAGAATGTTGGTCAAACAGCAGTGGCATTGATAGATGCCTTTGGTGTCTGGGAGAGGTGGAATAAAAGAATCTTCCAGTTAGAGTAGCAGGAGGTTGCTACATGCTGGCTTTAGTGGGGGTCCATTTTGAGTCAGGTCGGAGAGACCCAGATGAGGCAAGGGAGAGTGAGGACTGAGATGATGTTAAAATGGTTAAAATGTACCTTCAAATGGTTGTAAGTATCAATAATTGCAAATATTCTTCTTTTCCCGGGAATGCCTTGGGCTGGGCCTGCACCTTGGCATTTGCGTTGCGCTGCTGTAGGTAAATGTTAACATGCAGCAAACACTGCAGGCGGAAGCTCTGGCTGCCAAAAGAAGGGCATTTTTCAAATGTATTGCAGTAGTGCTGAATGGGAAGCTGAGAATATGCTTTCTCCAAGAGATGTAAAATATTAAAGAAGCCCGTAGCAATAAATGGAAGTGCACCCATTGGTTAACAGCATTTGGCTATATATCAAGACCATTTCTGGAAGTAGATCTTGTAACATAAATTACTGAATACTGAATTACTGCAATGTGTTAAGGATTCCTTTTAATTACAGGATGTTAAGGCTTCAAAAATAAAATTCTTCAAAGTTAATCATGAAGTGAAATAACTCCGTACTTAGCTGAGCTTCAACTTCATTAAAACTGTTCAAACGGCTGATGGAGCCCTAATAAGTTTTGTTCAAAGATATGACATCTTTGAAAATTTTCTGCAAATCTAACTCTATTATCTTTGATACTCTCTAATTGGATATAGCAATCTCTATTCATGTTGTCTAGTGGATTGCATCCATGATAAGGTGCTGTAAATGTATCCTGTTGTCCTGAAATTAGCAAATCCAGGGATTGTAAGGGCTATTTTCACAGCAGTATTTAAGCCCTCCAGGCAAGTACAAAATACGTATTTTGCCTTATATAAATATAAAACCACTTTGGGGACTGAAAAATAGAGGTGGGGGGAGGGAATGGAATAAGCAACATTCTGACAGTATCAAATCATTAATGAGGGCACTGGTTTCTAAATTATTTACACTGTATTCCATGTGCTCAACTGTTTTAGAATTGTTAATATTGAATGTGCTGTTTGTTATACACAAACATTTTTCTCTCTTTTACTTTTAGATATCCTTTTTGCAATATAATTTAATTACTGATGCCGTTTACTCTCAGGAGCTGCAAAGATTTATTTTTTCTCTCCTGCAAAGTAAAATCAGTATTTTACAAGAGAATATGCTCTTAGGAGAAGCTGTTGGTACTGTGTGGAGAAACCATAAGGATGAAATATTTATTTTCCCAGAGTGAGGTAGGGCAGGATGGGGGCCGGATGCTGTGCCCCTCTCCAAGAGCCAGCTCCTTTTTCTTCCTTGGCTTCTCCCTCTCTCCCTCCCTGCCCGGCCAGGGCAGCCGGGCGCTGTTCCAGTGCCCTCTCCTCTTTGGGAGCTGTTACTTTCAGGACCATCAGCTTTTCATCCTCTTTTTGGTGTCCCTTAAAGCAGCTTAAACAGCAGATAGAGAAGTAGCATTTTGCCCTCTGCTGGGAAGCAGGGTCTGACAAATCAGTGGTGAGAGCTGCTGTGCCAACCGTTCTGGGTGAGGAGACTGCGCAGGTCCGGGGAGCACTCGCTAGGCTGTGGGATCCTTTGCTGTGCTGCATTTCCTCACACACCACAGCAGCAGCAGAAGTTTGTGTTTTCCTTCTCCTTAAGGATGTTTTTTCCCTTTTGATACTATTCCTTTTATGTCAGTGTTGTCACTAGAAATCATCTGGCTGTTAGTCAGGCTCCTGTGAAGTCCTTTGCCCCAATCCCTTCTAACAATCTGAGAGCACTCAACTACTGGGTCCTGCCCTGCTACTGTTTTGATGGAACTGATTTGCAGTGTGAAAAATCAAACGCAAAAAACAAGTGGAAATGGCCTGGTTTCTAGTTCTGACTTGGAAGCAGGCAAAATACTTTTTGTATTTCTGGTGTAATTTCAGCTAAAGTTGCTGAAAGGATAGTTAAGGTTAGTTTGGGTTGGAAGGGGCATTTAAAGGTCATCTATCCACACCTGCCCTTAGAAGAGCACCACATCTTCACCTGAGTCAGGTTGCCCTGTCCAACCTGGCCTTGAATGTTTCCAGGGATGAGGCATCCACCACCTCTCTGGGCAACCCATTCGTGTTTCACCACCCTCATTGTAAAAAATTCTTCTTAGGTCTCATCTAAATCTGCCTTCTTTTAGTTTAAAACTGTTAACCCTTGTCCTATTGCCCTGTTAAAAATTTGTTCCTATCTTTCTTTTAGTCCAGAAAGGAGCAGTTCAGTCTTCCTGGAGCCTTCTCCAGGCTGAAAAAAGGCTTTATCCTAATCAGTAGCTATTGGGTACTCTGAGGGTTCTCCTTGTTACTGTTTTCACATTTGATCCTCCATCAAACACAAACTTCAGTCACTGTAACTGAACCAAATTAGTTTTTGTTTCTTACAAGTTGTCACTTTATCTGCAGTTCTGCCCCAAAGCAGTGTTTATTTTACTGTTTTGTTTTGTTTTGTTTTTTTTCTGAAGACACTTCTTTGCTTTAAGAGAAATAGCCCAGGAAAGCCCAGGAAAGAATAGACCCATGTTATTTCTTCCATGTCTTGTGAAAATGCTAAATGTACGTTTTTATTTTCTGCCCAGCTAAAAAATCATGTAGCTTTAATAACTTGAATTCCCCTATTGTTCATGTTTATAGTTTTAATTAATTTCATTTTAAGAAGCTTGGTGATTTTTTAAAAAAACCAACCACTTATGAAAGTTGATTTAAAATCTATATGAAGCCACATTTCCTTGAGAACTTATGCTCTGTGTAACACACAAGTTGTGTACTTGTGAAATCAAGTTGCTTCATCTTTATAAACACCCCCTCACCCATATATTCAGACTATTTTCTTGTTGTTGTTTATGTGTGGACATGTTTCCATGTGTATTATGAAACAAAGCCTTTTTTTTAAATAGTTTAAGTATTTTTGTCCCAACTCAGCTGCAAGCCTTATTCCATTACTATTTTTTGACTCTTGAAGATAACACTGATAACATTCTTGGTTATTATGGACTGCTACAATGGACCAATACAATTCATGATGTGGAGTGTCTTTCTATCAGTTATCTTCCCATCAGACAATCCCATGCCTTGTAACCTGTAACATTTCTGTGGTGTGCACTCAGTTTCACTTGTTTGATAATTTGAGTGGTGAAGATTTAATCCTTCTTTGTTGTCTTCCAAAGGAAACTGTCAAGTAATAGTGATACTAAATCTACTCAGTCGTGAGATTCAGAGCTGGCTCTTTCTGCACAAAGCTGTATTGCAGGCATTGCTGAGCACAGATTGGAGAATCACAGTAGCTGTGAAACTAGCTCAGAGATTAGAATTTATTGCTGTACAAAGACTAGCTTCCCTTTCTTTTTTCCTGAATGGGTGTTTTATGTGTTTTATCTCAATACTGATTTCTCACTTTTGTAAGTGGAGGGTGTCAGCGCAGCAGCACACAAACGTCTCCTCCTTTCTACATGATGCCAAGGGAAATTTAGGTTGGATGTTAGGAAAAAGTTTTTTATGGAAAAAGTGATAAATACTGGAGTGGTCTGCCTGGGGAGGTGGTGGAGTCACCATCCCTGGATGTGTTTAAACAAAGCCTGGATGTGACACTTGGTGCCGTGGTTTAGTTGAGGTGTTAGGGCTGGGTTGGACTCAATGATCTTAAAGGCCTCTTCCAACCTCATGGTTCTGTGATGACTCTTCCAAGAATATAGGCAATAGATGGAAACAATTAAGTAGAAGTTCAATATCATCTGCACATACGTAGGGCAGAGGAATCAATTGTGGTGAGCAGAGAAGAGCTGAGTATTGAGGGACAGGCACAAATGGAGAAGACAGGCTCCCCAAATATCTCTAACAAATCAGTCAACAACTGTTGTGATGCATGGCTTCTGCTGGCCTGTCCTAGCAACACAGATCAGGGACAGCAGTGCAGGAAGAGTGATTTTCAGATTGTCCTTTTACATGAACAAGCTGGGAAAAGGCCTGTTCAGATACCAGTAAAAATGGGTCACTTGACTCTGTCCAGGAGGCTGTAGCTCGTTAGTGTGTGAGCAGGAGACGACTTAACAGAAGTACAGGTAATGTATGAGAGAAGTGGTTGGGGAAAACAGAAATGGAGAGGAGATAAATGATGGGAACAGAGAACAAGGGAAGGTTAGGAAAAATATGAAGTGGAACCAAGATAAACTAGCTTTTAGAGTTAAAGATGACAGAAATTACAGTAGCTGTTCGTCTCTCTAGCTTGGCTGAATGCAGAGGAGTGTAAAAGTTAAGGTCCTGTAAAAGGGCAGGTCAGCAGTGTGACTTCATCATTCTGTGCTCCTACTGCAGTGCAAGGGCTTGAAAAAGGGAACAGGATGAACTAAAGGTACACGGGGACATAAAACCCTCCTTTTTCTCTGTAGAAAGATATTATGATGATTCAGCATGAAATACAGGCAGTAATGCACACTGCTTTGAACTGGATTTGTTTTATGCGTTTAAAACAGTTGCTGCATTAAAGGTGGATATCCCCAAAATTTAGACTGTCTCCATCCAGATGAAAATTATGTAATTGAATCAGGTCTCTGCCCTATTTAGTGTCTCT
Source organism: Horornis vulcanius (assembly GCA_013401035.1). Lineage (NCBI taxonomy): Eukaryota > Metazoa > Chordata > Aves > Passeriformes > Scotocercidae > Horornis > Horornis vulcanius. The sequence continues at coordinate 22,402 of VZUA01096812.1, read as the reverse complement.
TTTATCTGACAATGCTCTGTGTTGGCTGCTGTGAAGGAAAGTGTAAGAAAACCTACAACACCCAATTAGGGAGTCATGTGGCTGTACGTGGTATTTTTTCCATCTCGGCTAAAGACTGGCTTCTGCCGCAGAGCGTTTGGATTTCTGTCCTTCCACACTGGCTGAATTCTCTGCAACACAATACAGGGTATTCTCGTTAGCTCTGTGAATCTCAAAGCCTTTTAAAATGCTGCAACACCAGTTGTCTTGTGCATCTAGATCTCTGTTCTTTGCCTGTCTTCTAATATTCATTCCTGTTGTGATAATTGTCTTGAGTTGGTCCCTGGAACAGTGTACTAAACATGATAAAATATAAGAATTAGAGAAAATGGTTAGATTAAAAAGAGCAAAGATCTTTTTTAACGTACGAAGGTTCTAGCATACGTTATCCTGCAGACTTCTGGCAGGTTATCATAATAGTTTGTTCCTGTTAAAATATGGCAATTCTGTTAATTCCAGCATTTTCAGTTCAGAGAAATAACACGCCAGCCCTTCCTTTACGGATCTGATTTTAGACCAGGTGCTTTTGCAGCATCTTGGGTAAATGGAATTATCTCCCAAATACTTTCAAGTCCTCACAGCGTCTTTCTAACCAACACACTCAGGATGTGGCAGTTTCCAGCTCTGCTGGGAACTTGTGGGCTTGCAAGTGCAAATCTTTCCTTTTGGCTGCTGGAAAACAGACTCTGATGACCATAGGTAGGTAGCAGCCAGTGTTTGTGCATTCACCTGGGTTGAGGCAGCTCTCCGTGGGTGTGCCCAATGGAGTCCTGCTTCTTGTATAGGATTTCTCAGGCACATGACTATTTTAGAGGATGCTTTGGATTATTCTTGGTACTTGAAAAACCTCCATGTTTTTGTCAGTGATTGTAAGCATTAGAAATTGTGTACCTGCACTATCAGCTGGATGTTTGCAATTGATGTATTCCAAGGAAATGAACTCTTTGTTGACAAAGAATATCTCCCTACTTGATGCTGATAATCCATACCAGTTTTATTCCTTTTTAGTTTTGTCCTCCAGTTGTTCCTTACTGTAATGCCCAAAGAGACATCAGTACTTAGCCCCAGACACCACTGCAATTTGTCTGATAGCTGTCATTGAACTACAGGCACTTTTAAAATGTCACATTTTTCTGTTAAGGAAAGTTGTTTCTCCTGGCAAAGTGTTTTAGGTACCTTTTTTTTCTATCATGCTGAGCTGAAACTGAAGTTCACATATACCTCAAACATTTGCCTGAGAATTAAAATTAGGGAGGAGCATGTAGTCCTCTGTGGAGTGGGAGTTTAGAAGGAAAATAGGAGAAATGATAGTCACTGACTTCCTCTGATTTACAGATGGGAGAGGGGTTTTCTCTAAAATGCTTTGGAGTAAAAATAAATGGGCTAAGCTTTTATCCAGGTTTCCAGCTGTCTGGCTTACTAAATAAAATAGAACTGACGAAGTACAGAATTGTTCTCCAAATATAAGAAGCCCTCGGTGTGCCTCAAAATACCAGGAGGAAAGTAAAAAGAGCTTAAAAATTTGGTGAGAATCATTAATGGAAATTGAGCAAACAGCTCTACTGTCAAGAGGGAAAAATTGTTTCATATATGAGTGATGATGCGTGTCCTAATAAAAGACATCATTTCACACCCACCAGGAATAAGACATATTCTGTACTTTTATATCCCATCTTCTTTTGAGTAGGAAGAATATCTTTTTTAAGAAGAAAAATCTTTCGTTAGGAAAATGAAGAGGAAAGAGGTTTTCCCACATGCTGGAGAAATTGATGAATCATTTCCATCAGAGTACGTGCAAAAGCAGAGGAGCTGCCATAAGAGAAGGAACAGCTGATTTTTCCAATTGACCTTTGGCACAGAGATGATCCGGTCACGCTCTAACTAATTTTGACAAAGATGTTTTTAATGAGGGGGAAAAATAAAAACTAGGGCCCCTTCATCTTTAGCTGAAATGCTAAATATGTTGAAATATTTTCTGCTGACTTTTAGAAAGGAAGAGTTAAAACTGCAATCAGAGACAACAGATCCAAGAGAGGTGACAAACAGGTGCCACGTCACACTACCTTTGCTCTGTAGTCTCGAGTGGGAGGAATATTTTTGCTAGATGGAAGGTGTGTGTTCAGGTGAGGAAGTTCATCCAAGAGAGGCACAGCCCGAGGCTCTGAGTCACACAGGCTAAATCCCATTTTGAAATGCAGGTAAGATGCGTGACATGCAAGGGGAAGATGTCGGAGTGTAGGGTTGTTCTGGGAGGAACCTGGAGGACGCAGAGTGTTTAAAGAGGGTGTTGAAGTGGGTGGCAATCACTCTTTCATCTCCTCTCTTTTCTGGCATGCTTTCTTCCTTCCCTGGTCCTGTCCTAGAACCCATCTCCACCCCAAAAGGCAGCAGCTTCCTCCGAGCCACCTTTCACTTCCCACTACCTGTTGGGTACTGTGAAACAGGAGACAAAAGGCACCACCACCTTGTACCAGAGGGGAATACTGAAGGGAGCCTGGATGGGGAGCAGGGAGGAGGCTCTGTGAGGAAGACCATCATCTGTGATTGTCCAGGGGCTCTCGGAACTCCAGGCTGTTCTCTTGGATGCAGGAGGGGAGCTGTGGTGGCTGCAGTCCTCATGGCAGCTGTGCTGGCAGCCTTCTGCTCGGTGCCTTGAGGCAGCTCTGGGAAGAGATATCCTAACACAGGTGTGGGGCTCTTCCTGTGCTGCCAAGCTCTAGGTGGAATGAAGCTGCTGAGGACAGGACAGTAGGTACCCACACCTTGGAGGTGGACAAGAGCACCATCTCCCCATTTCTCAGTGAAATACAGCGGTGTTTTCTATGAAGCTGGGTTCCAGTTTTCCAGCTGCAAGCTGCTGGCTAAATAGTTTAAGAACTTCTTGCCTTCTAAATTACTATTGTGCAAGTGCTTTATTTCTTCTAATAATTTCTTTCACCAAGTGATATTCATCACTGTTGCTGTCCCTGACTTCAGAAAAGACCCAACCGATTGTGTGCAAGGGAGTATCCAGGAGCAGAGGGAAATGGAGGGATGGGTATGCACTTGGACCTGGCCAAAGAGTTAAAAAACCCTATTTTTACAGATTTTGAAACAGAAGGACACAATTTGAGGGATGGAGAGGAAGCGTTGTGGGTGAAGTACACCACCTCTCCCAGGTGACTAAAACAAGAAGCACCTAATTGTCCTACAGGTGGAGATGCATTGGCATTATTATCTAACCTCTGCACTGCCAGAAATATGAAACCCAGAGAAGGGGGAGTCTCCAGCTGCAGCAAGTGCTTGAATGGGAGCTGTTTCTGTAAGGCAAGAAGGCCTGAGAGTAGGCTGTTTATAGTTATCACCAGCTACAGACTGGTTTTATGAGCTCATCAGTAAGATGAGGCATTTCTCGAGGTAAATGAAGGCTCAGTCAACAGTTACTGTGATCTGGAATCTCTGAGGTAAGCAAAGGCCTGGGAACAAAGTGATGCACTGCTCTTGTTTCCTTTCTTTGCAAACTGCTTGTCAGCTGAGTGGGAGAGGCAGCCAGGGATGGCTGAGGGAAGGGAAAATCTGTGCTTTGTTCTAACCCCTTGGCTCACTCTTTCTGGAACTTACCCAGGTACCAACTTAGTTTGGTGCCTTAAAAGAAGCTTCTTTTTCGAGGCCTTTCTGAGTTAGCTGATACGGTGTCATCCAAACCCAAATGCATACAGATGAGCCTCATAATTGCAGCAGGAACTTCCATGCAGGATTTTCCCTTGGTTTGTCACGTTCCCATGAAGGTTTTAGGAGGGTTGGTTTTTGTTTTAATGAATTACAAGGCCTTTAAGAAGTGATACTTACTCAATATTTCATTATAAGGAGTACTTTAACAAATGGTACAATAAACTGTCTTTTTCATTTTAGTGGTGTCCCAAGGAATGCATTAGGCTTTGAAGCTGAAACACTTTGACATCAGTCTGGGTGATGAGTTGCTATGGTTTCAAGGGCAGTGTTAGTGCTAGAAAAAGCCCACATCCCTGAAATGTGCACACGCAGTCCCGGGCTCCTATATATTTCATGACCAGAACATAGGAAGTCGCCTTCCACATCAGCGCCCTCATCACGGGGCATAAGGAGAAACTGAAGGAAGATGTGCAGCTGGATTGCTGATGGTTAATAGCTCTTGCATCCAGTTGGAGTGGAACGCTGTGGATGTGGCAGTTCTGAGCACTGTGATGGAAAGATGGAAAGCCTGGGCCTCGTGTGAGCTCCCCGCCTTCGCAGGGGCATTTCCAAGGCAGGCAGAAATCAGAGTGGAGGAGGGAGAGGTTTCTCATTTTCATCTGGAATAGACTCAATGCAAGCCACATGGTTTATTTCTTGAAATATTTTTCTCAAGCTGCAAAAGGTGGCATGTTTTTGTCAGGTACCGATCACGACATTGAAGTATTTGTGTATATATGCTTTCTCTGAGGAAGAAACAATACAGCAGGATTTTTTAAAAAACATAAAATAACTTTTAGTAAGCAAAAAATAGGTATATTAGAATCTTGCTTTACTTATCACTTAAGCATCTTTAACTAAAAATAGAAGCCTAATCAGTTTCCCCTTGAGTCTTTCAGCTTGCAAGTAGGAAATAGATAACGGCTGGATGTTTAAAACAATACAGTATTTCACATTATTTCTCAGTGCATTGTAGAAATGTGAATTCCTCTGAGTTATATTTAATGCAGATAGCTCTAGAAAATATCTAGGAGCTTCGCTGTGGATGTTGAAATGCATCTCTGAAAGAAAGAACGCTCTCCTTAAGTCTTAATGAGTGCCTTGCTGATTTGTAATGAACAAACCCTCTCCTGCACAGCCTCTCTTTCTAGTAATGGTAGTTACCGTGATTGATGCCGTTACCTTGTCCTCCAGTGTCTCAGTTCCCTTCTCAGTACAGCCCAGGATGGTTTAGAACACTGCTGACCTCTGGAGCTGTGCTGCACCTCTCCCTGTGCTCCCAGGTAAAGCAGCAGCACGGCGGCGCCTTCAGCCCTCTGCAGGCTCAGGAATGGCTCCCAGCTCGGGGCCCTGCCAGCCCTGGCTGTGCGAGCTCTTCTCCATACCGGCTTCTTCTCCAGAAGCTGAGAGTTATCAGGACTTGGGGAGTTCAGGGAAGCACGGTGAAGGGTCCCATGGGCTTTTTATTTTTCCTGATCCTTCTTCCTTTGCCTCTGTTTTTCAGTCTAACTTGTAACATCTGACATTTCAGAAAAAAAAGTACTCCGTAATTTTAGAAGTAATGATTTGATCCTTAATAAGTTTACTGATATGTAATCATCCTGCAGGATGGAGGGAAACCACTTGCAAATGAGCAGTGTTTATCTAAAAATTCAGCCTTCTTACCAAAGTGTTCGAGGGAGGAAACAGCGCCAGAGGAGATCCCAAGACTTTGAATTCAGGGATTTCGAACTCACAACAGCTGTATGTACACTGAGGCTTTTCTCTTCATTTGTCATCTGTCTAACAAGCTCATGGCACATATGTATATTTGCTTGTGAATTCCAAAGAAATGTTTTGGAAGTCTATAGGGAATCCAGTTAATCAGTTTGATTCATTGCAGTACTTATTAGCTGTGATGGCTGAGCCTCTGAAGGTTTGCCATTTTCTGTCAGTAAAGTTCAGTGTAGTCTAAGCCAAAATTGTTGAAATGAATGTCTTAACTTTTATTACCCAAAGAAACTGTCATACACCTCTGATGATCTCAGATGGAGTAACAACACCTTTTTTAAACTTTTCTTTAAAAAATTATTTTATTTAGCTGAAATCCATAGCGTAGGTGTATACAGATTGTGGCAAGGGGGAAATATTAGTTAAGGTCCAGGTCCTGCCCAAATCTTGTGTGGCCTTTTAGGTAATTCCTAAATTTTCTCTCTTTGCCAACTGCTACTTAACAGCTTGTAAAGATCTTTTGAAACTCTATTACTTTATGCATTAGAGATTTGCCTGCTTCCACCCTCCCCCTTTTGGGATTCTGTTAGGCTTTTTTCTTGTATGCTGTGCCAACAGCAGATTTTGCCTGAGTATTCTTTTTCTCATTAACATCAATTGAAGTGAGACATCAGAAATCCAGGACCATTTGCAATGACAGGACAGTGCCAATGCTCTTCCTTTCATAACCCATGGGAATAAAACTATGCAAAGCACCATTTCATTATTCACATTATGATAGCCTGCATAAATTACAAATCATAAGCTAGGGGAAAAAAGATCGTTATATACTTTGTCAAACATCCAGAGTTTAAGTTTTGAGAGGGAATATGAGAAAGAATTTTAAAAAAATCAAAATAATGTCTCCAGCGGATTGTGGAAATGTCTGTTGTCCTTTGTTAATAATTTTATCACAAGGCATTATCCTACTTTGGCAAGTCAGGGTAAATCATGCCATGCGTTTCTTTGCTGCTTTACAGCAGGTGTGTATACTGAAAACTATACTCTTGGTTTGCTTTTTCTTCTCATATTGGTGAAATATGGAAAGCACAGAGTTGAAATTGCATCCTTTATACAGCCTTCACTTGGTAACAGATGAGGTGAAATCCCCCAGCATTTGGTGCCCCTCAGCCCTACAAATCGAGCAAAATGCCCAGCACACCCTCTGCAGTGCCAGGACCTTTGTACGTGTCACAAAAAAGACATTCTTTCTTCTTGAACTGAACTATGGACAATGGCTTCTAAAAATCTCATTCTTTATAGAGAAATAATTCAGCACCTGTCTGTGGTCTAATTTTAAAGCTCACTGAATTTATTTCACTGTATTTAGTTTTTATGTGAAGATCTCTGAAGAGAGAAGATGCAAGGATACAGTGATTAGTGTGAGCATCGGTCTTGTTTTCATTAGATAAAACATTTTGGGTTGATTAATGAGGCAAAATGCCATTTAATTCAGCAGAGAGAAAGACATATCACAATTATACTTGGAGCACCCATGCCCTTTTTTATTGGGTTTTGGTCCCCAGGAGCAGGATAAAGCCTTTTTCCTTCTGGGACCAGGCAGAGGAGCCTCTGTCAGAGCTCTGAGCCTCTGGGCTTTTGTGCACCTCGGCGCTTGAGCTGCTGGCTGACGTTGGGATGCAGCAATAGCCGAGGGGGGTGACAGCAGGCTGTGCTCTGCCGTGCACCCAGGCTGCAAGAACCTGATTAGGCAGGTGATAAATACAGTGCCTGGCTTAATGTCTTAAGTCTTGCCACCTTTTCAAGTTACAGAAATGGGGAGAGGTTTTTTGTGGTTTTTTTCAGTTTGGTTTGGGGGTTTTTTTTTGTTGTTTTTTTTGAGAAAATTAGTAAGAAAAGAAAGGTGGGCTGTCGATCTTTAGGCATCCACTTGGATCAGGGTTATCATCTCTGTAATTAAGCATTGTTTTTCAGGAGAGAGAGAGCTTTTGGAAGTGGAGGGGGACAACTTCATTATAAGGTATTTAGGAAAATTAAAGACATTAAAATAAGAGCTGAAGTTCACCTCTTGTCAGAATTTGTTTGAAAGAAACTGAGAGAACTTATTGACTTTGACACTTAGTAAAAACTAAAAGCACTAAAAAGCCAAATCTGTGTGATTTTGCTAATTTTCCTAATTGCCTGAATAAGAGATCTGTAGAGAATAACAATCTTAAATCTGACTGGGGAACAGGAGATTTCTTTTTTTCTTTTTCTTTCTTTGTGGGTCATGAGAAGCAAGTGCAGGTTTTGAAATAAGAGGTAGGGCAGATAGAAAGGCTGAGATGCATTCATTCAAAGGTGTGATTTAATAAGCATATGATTCCTTATTATTCCTAAGGAGAAATTAATAAAAAGGATCAGCAGATTGTTTAATTGAGGGGAGAACCCAGAAAAATAACCCTTTCTGTCAAATTTAAGGTGTAAAGGAGATTGATGTTGCATCTTGTCTAGATTAATGAAACATCCCACATTTGCAAAGTGACATTTTAGGGTGGTTGCAAGGCAAATTCAGCATCTTGAAGGGCAAGGGATTTCCTCCCTTCCCGCATGCAAATGACCCAGAGCTGCACTGTTCATGGATCGCTTTCTTTGTGTGCCAACTTTCTGGGACACAGGTTTCCAGTGTGGCTGGAGCCAAGAGTCAATGAATGTGATAGGAATTGGAATGTCCTGCTTAATACCCTGCACCTATTAATTTGTGCTTGTGCAGAATCACTCGCAGGAGTCTTCAGGAAGTGTGCAAGTTGTTTACAGCAACAACAACAAATCTCTTCAAGATGGAGGAAAATAAAGGACATTTAACAGTCACTTCACATAGTTCTTCTTAGATTGAAGTAAAGTTCAGTATTAAAGATTTAAACAAAGCCAAAACATAACCAAAGGCAGTGTTACTGTAACTCTAAATGTCATACATCCCTTACAGAAAGTATCTCTCAGATTAATTATGGAACCCCTGGATTCCGAGAAATCGGTTACAGAGGCAGGAGGGATGGCCCTCCAGGGGGAAATCTAAAGATGTTTCATGCCAGCAATAAAAAATTGTTAGGCAAAATAATTGCCTAGGAGAGGCTTTTAAAAAATAAAATACAGGGAAATCATCAGCTTGAAGTAAGAATGGAAAATGAGAAGATGACTTGAATGCTGTTGGAAGAATTAGTGGGAGAATAGAAAGGGCTTAGTATGGTTGTGTCTGAAATGGATGGCCAGTTTCAAAGATCTTGCTCAGCCCTCCTCTGGAGTTACCTCTAAGTGCTACAGAGGTTTGGGCTTTTCCCCCTGTACCATAGCAGGAGTAGCTTGTTTTGGCTGACCTGTAAACAATACCAGGGCTGCATTCCATTTTGCTGGCCCTGTTTTTTTCTGCTGTCCAGCTGAGCAGCCCAGCTGGCCTTTACTGTTTCAGGTACAGTTGTTGGGGCCCTTGGAATATAAAAAAATTGTCACGCTGTGGTAAGGTATAATCACCATGGAAGCTATAATCTCTGAGGTATATTCTGATACATAGGTTAAAATTTGCAGAACGCTGTGCATTTGAGTTAAAAATGCTAGAATAGATGCACCTCTGTCCTTTCCCTTCCTTTTAAGGTATTGTTTCTTACCTTCATGATCAAAATATTTAAATGCTTTGATCTTATTCTGTTCCTTTAAAATCCAGAAAAATCCTGAACTTAACTGTTTTCAAGCATGTAAAGCACGTGACAGAACAGCTTTGGTAGATTGGTGCTGACTTAGGCATGGGGCCCTGGCAGGGTTCAGGGCTGTGCTGGAGCTGGGCTGTGGAGGAGCTGCAGCAGCTTTGGCAGCAGGAAACACAGCTAGTTACCTTTTGCTGCTAAAGGCATTGCTTTACCAGGTGTGCTGAAAATTGGAGTTGTTACCGTGTTAGATGTGAGAGGAGTGTTCTTTACCAGTCCGTGTGCTGCCACCTTGGACCATTTCTGCAGTCAGGACATCCCTCCAGCCTTGGCCTGTTTCTTGAACCTCTCTTCTTTGCCTCCTACACTCAGATAACAGTGGGGCTTCCTTCTGCTCCTCCAGGGTACAAGGGTACATGCTGTGAGAGGGCAAGAAGTGTCAGCTCCTTGTTCTCACTTCTGCTGTGCCAGTGTGCTGCAGTACTTTTAAGGGCAGACGGGAGGAGGTGTCAGTTCTTCTGTAGTTTTAGGATGGGGCTGTGTCAGGTTCTGGAGACTGGACCTATTCAGTGCTAGGGGTGAGGCTAGAATTGCAAAGGTCCATAAAGGATGAGCTGCTCTTCTGGTTTTGGGGTGCTTAAATTTTGGTCAATTTGTGTGAAGTTCCATCACACTGTGGGAACAGGTTTTCTGTGCTTTTTACCCCAGGGTTGTCCTTAACACACCTTTTTTTTTTTTCCACCAGCAGAGGCCTGAGCAACTGAAATGGAATGACAGTTTGAGCTGTAAATATAGCTGTAAATATAACTCACACCTGATTCCATTTCTTTTACATTTGGCAGCATGTCAGGCCGTCTTCTGTTCTATAGCTTGTATTGCCAGTCCCTTTTCTCTGCCTTCACCTGTTTCTTTTGGTTGCTTGTTTCTCTTTCTTCCCTTTTAATGCTCTCTACTTTCTGGAAGAGCTGCATCCATGTGTGTTACCAGCATAGAGAGAGGAGTATAACTGTGATAAGGCAGAAGGAAAAGGAAAATCAGAGTACTTCTACAGGAGACCTTGGTGGTTATTGCACAGGAATGATGGTTGTCAGATAAAAAGGACACCAAGGCAAATAGAGGAAGTGATTTGAGGGGCCAGGGCTGTGTCATGGCATTGGTGCTACAGAAGGGTGCAATACCCAATGCACAGCCTGAGGCACAACTGACTCTTCTTTTGGATGAGGAAGTGCAGACCTTCTGTGAGACGTGCAGAACAGGGGATGTCAGGTTTTGCACCATTTAGAAGGGGTTGCTGTGGCTGCCTGCACCTTCCCAGTGAGCCAGTGTTCAGGAGAGCGCTCTGTTCTCAATGAAAGGCTGTGGAAGAGATCTGAAGACCTTGCCACAAGTTGTTAGAGGAATTGACACCAAGACAAAATGACACCAAGACTTTTTCAGAGCTGGTAATGGGCAGGTTGTTCAGCCCAAGGTTCAAGTGTTTGTCTTCCTGGGACCTTTGGGACAACAGTGAGCTTCACAAAAATGGTTTGCCAGGAATCCAAGATATTTGGATTTCACAGGTTTGCTTTTTTATATTGTGCCAGATTTCATGCTAAAGTAGGAATAAATGTCGTTACGTAAACAGGAAATCATGACTGCATACTTTGTACTTGTTGTAGGTTCCTAACTCACCCTCTTTAAGCCAACCTATTTTACCTTGAAATTCAGTCTATCAGATATGAGAAAAAGCAGCAGTGTGGTATTTGGACTTGACTTCAGCATTTTTGATTCCTTCTCAACTGACTGGTACACATTGGCCAGCTCGGTCAGCATGTTTGCCTAGGAGCAGCCTTTAATTTGCAAATTCCTGGCTGTCAACATGTCCTTCTTCATTCCAGAACTGAATGTAGATGCAGGAGGCTGCCTGGGATCATCAGCAGTAAGTGCTGCTCTGTGAGGATGCTCAGACACATCAGTGTCGTGGGCAGGTGTGGTGCAGGAGCACCAGGAGCTGGAACCTGCTGCAGCTGGGAGAGTGTGAGCTCATTCAGGCTTCATGGTCACCAAGTGGTGGAGGTGGACCAAAGTTCAGAGGCTCCCAGCCTGTTTCCCTGCTGCTCCAGGACAAAGCTTGGTGTTCCTGGCATGGAGCACAGAAACACGGGGTGCATTTCCCCCACGCACCAGGCACTGTGTGTGGCTCCGGGCAGTTACAGAGTTTGTGGCACAGTGCTTGGATACACTCTGGCAAATTCTGCTCCTACCTTCTGCTGGCTGCTCTGTTCCAGTGGTCTGTGAGCTCTGGCAAAACCTCCTTGCAGGAAAGGGAGGAGACTTAGAGAGTTCTAGATCTTTAGTTTTCCAAAGCGTTGCGACGCGGAGCCGCAAGCGATGGTTTCATCGGCGTTTTGCACATAACCTGGTTTGTGGCTCTCAAATTGGTTTTTACAGGGCTTAGGATAAAAGGCCGGAAGAGCTTTTCAGCAAGCGTTCCTGAGCTTGATGTGCGGGGCTGACTGGAAAAAAAGAAGAGAATTTTGTGTTTGAAATGGCTGACAGAAAAAAATAAAGCCCTTGCAAACCTCTCTGCTGCAAAGAGAAATACGGCATGTGGCGATTGACAGATTTACGTATCCAGATAAAATCTTCCACTTTTCCAAAAGCAGAACTTTCTCTTTATGCAATGTTAGTTTCAAAGCTTCCAGCCCCTGCTGTGCCTAATGGCAGGTATGTTTCCAGCTACTTCCTTTTCATGCCTGAAAATGGGATCATTCTCAGGTCTCCTCATTGTCATCTGGTAGCTATTCCCTTTCACTAATTTCCCCAAATGAGTTGTGGCCCACTCTGAAGGCTACAGGATTCATTAGAGTGAAGAATAATAAGAATGTCCTTGGTGTTTGAACAGGAAGAAAAGATCCCAAAGGCTGCCAGAGATAAAGATCACCCACTGAAAGGATAAAAATGAACAATGCTTCTTGCAAGGAACCTAAAAATACAATACTCGACTCTGGCACAGGGTTTAGTTACTGAAATAACAACTGGATTGAACAGTCTCGGGATTATTTTGGTCTCAAGGAAATATTAAGTCTTACAAGTTAAAACAAAATGCATATCAGGGAAAACATAGGTTCAAGTCTAAACCATACCCAGCATTCTGGGGTTAGCCAGAATGTGTGTGTGTGTCAAGGTACAAGGCTGGAACTTAAAAGTTCCTTTCTCAATACTTAACCCTTCAACAAACTTCCTGAGTAGCTTTGAGTTGGTTGGTTAATGTTTTTTATGCCTGTTTGGTGTTGGCAGGGTTTTTGGAAGTGAAATGGAAGTGACCATGAGTTTCTGCCTGGGCTATGGGTGGGGTTGGCTGCTGTGTTGTTTGAGTTCTCTGTTGTCAATAGGACCCACCAAACCAAGCTGAGTACAGTGTGAAGTTTGTGACATTTGTCAGGCCGATTTCTGTTGCCTTTAAGCAGAGCATTTATTATGTGAACCTCTGCTTCAGTCCCCTGCTGAGTGGTAGTTCTGCATTAATAATTAAATTTTCCTTTCTCTGCTGTAACATGAATATGTATGCATAGTATATGTTCACATATGTAGAAATGACATTTAGCAAATGGATCCTGCCTACTGCAGTCCAGTTTTTAAGACACTGTAAAGAGGCACAGCTCTGCATTTATTTTACTGTATAAAGAAACACAATTTCCTGTTGTGCCAATGTTTGTGAGTCCTGCTTCAGATCATAGAGCTGGAGGAGAAAGAAGAAAAGAGGCAGCTTTTACAACTGCAGTCACTGCAACTAATTGTTCCTACTAGGTAAGGATGCATCCCTTTTCCTGGCTCTCTGATGATGGCTTTTTGTTTCTAGCTACAAGCAAATCTAATTTGCAAATGAAAAATTTCATTATAGCAGAAGTTGCCTGCAAGGGAATTAAAGGAGGCACATTCAAAAGAATTCGGCAGATTGCGAAAATGCTTCCTAAAGAATGGATTTATGACCCCAATTCACAATTAAAATAGCAATTGCTTTTAAGTGGTACCTATTACTTTTAAAAGGTTAAATATACTGATAATAGAATTTTAAGGGAATAAGGCAGCTTAAGTGAGCAAAACCTGGGGTAGGTAATTGGCAAAGCTCACTTAATATTTTTTGTTTGCTATCCAAGAGCTATTCACGATGCCACTGTAACAGTATGTTGTTGCTACAACAGAGCTGACAGTTTTCTGAGATGAAAAGGAAGAGAATGGAATTAATCACACAAACTTCATCATCCAGTCTGGCATAACTGAAAGTGAGTTCTGCTACACTTGAACTATTTTAAATAACTTCATGTTTTATTAATACAGTTTTTTTTTTCTGTTAACCTCTTCAGCGCTTTCTGTCCAGAGTTCCTCTGCGACTTCTTGTCCTTTGCAGGGCTGTGCCCCAATCTGTGGCCTGTCCTGGCTGTTGTGCACAGTAGAGAGGAGTGCTGGCAGTGCCATGTGTGTCCCTCAGGTCACACACACACCGTGCCATGCCAGGGGTGGGAGTGGGGGACTGTCAGAGCTGGGTGTTCCTGCCTGGGGTAGTTTTGGAATTCTCACCGAGCAAGGTGTTTTCAGCTCCACGAGGGTTCAATACACTCTGAGGGTGTCCAGCACTTCTCAGAATGGCTCAGAATAGTTGTGAGACAGCTGATCAGGTGTGCTTTGAAAAGCAAAAGGTTTTAATTAAGGAGAAAATAACAAACGATACAAAAGCAAAAGCTGTGCACAGGTGCAGGAGAGCCCCTTACCCCTGGCTAAGACACCCCAAAAAGCACTGAGCAACTCTGAGCTCCTTTTTAAGGATACAATGATCAAGGAGGGAAAATTTAGCTTGCTGCCCAATAGAAACAGCCACAGGTTTTGAGAAACATTCCAAAGATCCAATAGGTGCCCCTGTGCTGGCACTGATGTTCAGAGGAAAACTGAAACTCTTTCCCTTATATGCTTGGGTGTGGAAATTGCAATGCAACAGGGTAGAGATGCTCCTGCTACTCCTTCTGGGGAGCTCCCCTCCCTGGCATGGAGTGTGCAGAATCACTGGTGTTTTAGTACCACCTGCCAGGAGTTAGAATGTTTAAACTTTTTTTTTTGCTTTTGTCCACGGAATTTGCTAAGAGAAATAGCAAAATGTAACTGCGTTGTGTTGTGGTGTCTATTTTAACCTTTATTCCATAAAAACTAAAGATACATGCAGAAGAGCCAGGTTATTGAGAAACTTTTAGCATCTTAAAAATACCATATGTTTTAGGAATTTTTAAAATTTGAGGTAAATGTGAGTATATAGAAATGAGCTTGCGGTTGTGTTTGAGGACACTGGCAGCATTCTTGTTCAGAAGAGACAAAATAATTTTCAGTATATTTTTCTCCAAGCCTGCCAAGTATCCAAGTGTTCTGATACTGTCTGCTTTGTTTTACGTTGTGCAGAAAGTGCTTTGCAGACCTCATGAGTCCTGTGTCCCTTAAGAGGGACGAAAAGACAGAGAGTACTAGGGATCAAAATTTTCTTGGATTTTAACTTGGACATTCCTTCTGGTTTTTCACTATTTTTTACCTCTTCTGTTACATACTAAGAGGCCGTGTTTTGTGTCCATTGTTGGCATAAAGGTTTTCTCAGGTAAGGAATGGGGTCCTCTTTTTTTAATTCAGTCGCTTATCATTTGACCTGTAAATGCTACAGTTTGGCAATATTTTATATGTTGGCCTCTTTGAGAGTGAAAGAAAAGTGAATTTCCAAGGAAATTGCCCAAGCTCAAATCTTTTACATATTTAATGTCAAGCCATGGATGTCTTTGTGCAGAGGACACAAAATGCTGGTCTTGCATTAGCTTGTAAATCACACTTTCCTCAAAGGATCACTTCGATTCCTTTCCCTGTCTTTCCATTGAAGTTGCAAATTGCATCCACTGTGATGTAACCTTGGTATGTTGGATATTTGCCCTGAACCTATTATGAATTTCTATTTCCATCTGGAGTTTGGGTTTGCATGAGGAGACAGGGCAGGCTGGATGCAGCAGTGGAGGCACCCTGAGCCCTTAGCTCGGGGTGTGTGAGGTGCACCTTGATTCCAGGAGCTTTCACAGCTGTGCTTTGCCGCCTTTCCCCGGGTTTGGTGTCACTTCTGTGTCTCAGGAACACAAAATATGTGCAGAAAGAGGAGGAAATGGCTGTTGGAAATATTCTATTGAGAAAGTCAAATGTTGAGCTGCTGCACGTCTTGCAAACAGACACACATCTGTTCCTCTACCTGTGAGACAAAGTCTGTAATGAAGCGATTTTATCTGATTACAATGTGCAAAATTGTATCATTGTTTTGAAAAGGTTTTACCTTTAATTCAGCTTTTACAGGTTAAGAAAAGACTCTTTTTAGAAAGGATTCAGACTTACAGTAAGTTTTAGTTTGGTTAAAAATCCTATCCCATTTTTTTTATATAGTATATTCCTTTAAAGAAGAGAACGTGGAGTTGTGGTAAATTTCTCTCATCTAGGAATTACTTTTATTTACATTGCATATATGTAGCCTGATACAGAGTTTTCTGTAAAGACTGAGAGAAAAGTCCTGCTGGTTGACACTGTCCTAGAACAGTCAGTAGGAACAGATCTGGTCGCTCCTCTGGAAAAATCCTAATTTTACAAGAGCTGTGTTCTAGGCTAATGTCGTTTCTTATTTAAAATGAAATTGCAGTAGCAAAGGTTTGAGAGCCTACAAGGAGAGTGCAGTTGAATTGCCTGCTCTGACAGTTTCTGTGCTGGCACTGCGTTCTAGGACCTGTTTTAATGAAAACAAGTATTCTTTATTCACAGATTATATTTCATGAACTGTGGCTTGGGTTTTGGCAATGAGATTTCATGGTCTGTATGTGGTCTGAGGGACCTGACTTTTGAGAAACCAGCAAAGATATTTAACCTGACCTTATGTAAACTGCTGCCACGTGCCATAGGTGAGACAGCAAGCATTTAAAAGCAATATTTAGAAAAACCCAGCTGATTTCCAGACACTAAATTCTGCTGGATTTCAACGCTGGCATGTTCCTTTGCTGGAAAGCTGAGCCTGACTTTCTCTCCCCTCTTGCCTTTCAGCTGCACTTCTCCAGTCAGTGATTGTTCCTAGTGCCACTGTCGCTTTGGTTTTCCTCGACTGTCTTTTTGCTCATTTATCTTATTATAGTGCTTTAAGTATGACTAGTCAATTTGCTTCTTTATGTGATGTGGAAATGTTTCATCTCTCCCTTACAAACACTGACAGTACTTTTTGGCACAGGGATTGCCAGCCAGGCCACTTTTTCAGACTCTTAGAGGCAGCGAAGTTTTGAAACAAAAGTTTTCTTTTCTCATAGGCTCTGAACTTTTAGATTACAAATCACTTTCTACATGCTAATAAGCTTAGATAAGCAGAGTACATGTTAACACTGTTGTACAGATGGGGGAACCGAGATACGGGAACATTAAGAAACTTGCTTGAGGAAGTCTGTGGGAGCTGACCTTATTCTGCGAGAGACCCACGCACCATCCTTTTTCTTGTCAGATTCTTTCTTTTTCCTTAAGCCCCTCCCTCCAAGAAGTGGTTGGTACATAGAAAGCTCTTTTGGGTTCTATCTATGTGTCTATATTTACCTAGAGCTATGATAATTTATTACACGGCATTCCATGTGGGACTGCACTGCTCAGTCAATCGCAGAGCGTTTTCCAGTTTTAGAAAGCAAGGGCTGCTTTGCTGGTGATCTGGCAAGCTGCAGTTTGGAGGCAACTGCACCAGGAAGCGAGTTCTGCAAAAAGTACAGCGGGTGTGTGGTGTGGAGCTGACTTGCATAAAGAAAGTGTTCCTTCACCTCAAGTACCCTGCAGGTCGTGAGCCTGCCTGTGCTGAGCTGCACACTCTGTCCTCATCTTTAAATAAGAATCTCCAGTGTTTGGTACGAAGGAGAAATGGGTGTTATTCCTCTCCTGCAGGAGTGGATGTATGGAGTTAAACACTATAGGGAACTAGACATTTACTATTACCATGGCAACTTCAGATGATGATTTATTAAGCTATATTTTTTTCCACAGTGGAGACTATGCAATTTTGTTGGTTTGAGCTCTCCGGAGACTGTGCCTTTGCCACTCCCTAACGCGTCCTTTTCTCCCATCCAATTCTTTGCTTCTCCATGCTGAAATTAAAGAATAATGGAAATGTGTTTGTTGCAACCTTTTTGTCAGGCATCGAAAGCTTGGTACAGTTTATGGCTTTATCAATAACTACACTACTGCTGGTTACCACCTTGGACCGGGACACAATTCCAGTGACTGGCACAGCAGCTGGGAGCAAAGACAGCACACAGGAGAGGGTTTCTCAGGTGCTAATGGAGCACAAGACACTGCAGAAAGAGCGGGGGAGGGCTTTTGGCCCTGTGTCTATTGATCTTTAACTCTCCCTGTTGCTTTCATTGCTCTGTGACCGTCTCTTCCTGCTCTTGACCCTGCAGTGGTTGTTTCCATAGTCACCCCCAGCTGCCAGTTCTGTGCCATTGCTCCTGCAAGCGTGCCAGAGCTCTTGGAGCTGCGGTGCCTCTTTGGCCTCCGTGACCCGCTCAGCTGACGTAGCTCGGCAGAGCTCTGCAAGTGTGGCTAAATCTGCCAGTTTTGCAGTTGTAAGGTGTTTGCAGAGGGCCTCGATGACTTCTGTGGCCATGGTGGCATTGGGCAGCCGTGTGGTGTGGCAGTTGTGCAGCAGGGACGCAGCGGGCTCAGGACACTGCAGCCGTTCGGGGACTGCTCTGCAGCCGGGAGAGCTGGCTTTGTTCAGCCTTTGGAATGCCAGCTCCATATAGCCCTGAGTAAAGGCTCCAGATGCAAAGACAGGGATCTTGATAAATTATTCATTTTTCAGCTGCGTAGACATAGTTTGAAAATCTTGAGGATGATGGTAACCAGGTCCAGGCAAACAAAACGAATGGAGCCGTTTCCGAATACAGAATCAGGAAATGAATCTTTGGAGCAGAAAAGCTCTCTCAAAAATCTGTCATCTTATCATGCATCTGTCTTTACAAGCAGATAGTGATTTTTATGGCTCTAACCTCTAACAACATTAATCCACATGTAATCATTGCTTATTTCATTGTGTCAGTGGGTTGGGTTTTTATTTGTTTTCATTCTTTGAAGTACAGAAATGTCCTCGGGATTCTTAAATATTATAGTTGTGATACATTTTGATATGTAAACTAGTTGTCCCCTACCAGTTTCTGCTGGATACTTGCCTTTTCCCAGTCACATTTATTCATGTGGTGCAGTTTCATTATCATTTGGCCATATTTATGATATTCTTCTTTTACTTGATTAAATTGTTCATTATGGACTTCCTAATGTGATAATTATGTAATTACATGTTCATGTATTTCAGTATTGATTGCATAAGTGTATAAATAGCTAATGCATAGCTTTGTTCTTCAATTAATACACCCAGAGTTAACTGAACTAGAAAGAGAATACATACCCACACACCTGTGTAGTATGTAACTTGTATTTTTTTCTGAAAATGCTCTCAGGTTATTTAAGCATGTTTTATGATAGCAGAGCCCACAGCCCTTCTCTAGGGGGAGATTCTGCCTAGTTTTGTCATCTTCTTCTGGCAAATCTGGACTGCACTCTTCTAAGGCAGGGGTATTTTGCTGACTTTTTCTAAAGCATATTATAAAGTAATAGATACATAAATCATAAGAACATTAATAGTCAATATGCTCTAAGCATGTGGACCAAAGTCTTGCCAATATTCCTTAGTTTAGCAACATGAGGATATCGTATATAGGGGGTTTCTTGAAGTTTACAGACGTGGTTACAGCTCAGTGAGTGGTTTTAGGTGTGAAGGAGTGTCTGAGGTACAATGCTACTTCAGTTGTGGTAACATCTCTTTGCATCCTACAAGTATTATTCCATACTGGTATTTTTTAAATTGAAGACTTGGTATGGAGGAGGAAAATGCCATCTTTTCAAAGTCTTAACTGTGTGATTAAAGAAGGTTTCTAAACAACATATAAATTTCACCCTCGCATCTCCCCCCCCAGATCATTCTGTTGTGCTGGACAGAGTTTTAGGAAGCATTTTTCAGTTTCAGCTAAACTGTGCTCCTTGCTATTGTGTGTGCTTGCAGCTGTCACGCAGTTCTATTGTTTGACCTGTGCTGCTAAAATAATTCATCGCTCAGTGTTCATTGCCGAAAGACGGTCATATATCTCCCAGCAGTACTCATAAATTTGCCTGCCTTTTGGATGTTCACATAAAACACAGCTAGGAAGTGTTTGTTAGCTCTTGCTGTTACCCCATAGAAATGTGGTGCAGTAGAGGAGCTAAAATCTGATCACAGACCAAAGCTGAAAATTCCCGTTGTTGTTGTTTTTAGAAAAGTCAGCTCAGTATATTGCAATGATGATACAAAACCCCACTCTGCCCAGCTCACCAGCTGCTGCAGGGACACTTTCTGTAATTCAGTGCCTATTGGGCACATCAGAGAGTTGATTCTGGCTCCTATTATACATCAGTATGTATGCCTGATGAAAAAAAAACCTGTGCTAAAAGCGTCTAGGAAGACGAGAAGCAGGAAAAGGGACAATTCATTGGCTGCCTTTGCATTTTAAAATCCTTTTCTGCTTGACAACCTGAATGAACTCCCTGGGTAAAAAAAAGTATCTTTAACAATAACAAAGAGAAATTATTTTAAAAAATCTTCAATAATGAAAAGATTAAGGAAAACCCAAACAAACCCAAATACCTCAGACCACACAGGAGCCCCAGAGAATCACTGGCTGGACTTCACAGCAGGGTAGCTGCAGCCTGGATGTTGTTATCATGTTTGAGCAGTCTCCTGGAATTGCTGCTGCAAACTCAGAGGTGCCTGAGGAGACTTCAGGTGGCCAGGAAGGAGGATGGCAGGAAAAAAGAGAAAAAACCCGAAATCAACCCCAGTCCCATAAACAGATTGTTAAAACTAGTGGCAGAAAAAACCCCTGCAAACACAAAAGGCTGTATTTGACACTCCTGCATCTCTAATAGATTTCAGAAGGGAACTTCTATAATTATCTTTTCTGACTTTGGTTTAACACCAGCCTGTAGATCCATAGGGTTTTATTCTGTAGATTCTTAGATTTTTCTCTCCACCTGTGGGACTTCCATGTAATTCAGTGGCATTGAAACTCTTGCTGTAAGCAGCACCTCTGGCCACTGTGCTGCAGGTGCTGAACTGATGGTGGAAGTCTTTGAAAGGTACTTTAGCAATATTTCCATGAAACTTGAAAACCACTGAAAGGATTGAGTGTAATAAAGGAAATTCACTGCAGAATTGGGAAGCCTGTATCCTAGTGCAGAGCTTGGAGGCATCTGGCTTCAGGAGCATCCTCAGTTTTCCTGCAAACAAGCCCAATTCTCCACACGTGGCACATAATGCTAACAGCAGGTAACAGAGACAGTTTAACTCTTGAAATACCTTTTGCATTCCATGAGTGGCACGACAGCCTCATGGCAGAAAGCTCCCCTTTTAAGTGAGGGTGAAAAGAATAATTCAGGGATGGAAGAAATCTTGCTTTGAATTGGCAACATAATGTGGGAGGAATGAACAAATCCTGGGGACTGTCTCAGTGCTGTTCCCCACGAAGGATTTCAGTGTTTGCTCCTTTGGAATGTGGAATTGACCCCTTGGGGGTGCTGGGAATTGTCAAGACCTGGTGAGGGAGGCATGTTCTGGAGCAAAGCAAGCCTTAGTCGCTTCCAGATGGAATGCAGGAATATAAAATGATTTGGCAAGTACCTGTTAGTAATGCCAGTTTCTCCAGTGTCCTGAGTCCAGCTGAATTAGTTACAGGGATGCTTTTGAATCCTGCAGATGAAATCATGAAATTCACCACAAACAGCAAGATATTTTCCAGTTTTTGGAAGGGGACAAGAATTTTGCCCCTAACTTTTTTTTTTTTTTTCCAATGAGGACTTTTTTCAAGAAGTTAGATCAAACTCAGTCATATTAGCATGAGAGCAATTCATGCAAGGTAGGAAAGGTTGATTATAACAAAAGAGAATTATTAATAGGAGAATAATTTACATCAAGGAGATAGTGGGAGTAAAGTGAATTTTGATGTTTTGAAGGTTGATTGGGTAGGTGGGTGTGTTGACAAAAACAAGACAATCATGTCTTCTTCAGGAACTTAACAGGCTTCAAGGATTTAAAATAAAATCTATGAGCTCTGTGGAAAGCACAGGATCATTTTTTGTAAAAGTCCAGAATATAGCTTCAGTTATATGCTGACCTTTCAGATCATGCTGTCAGCAATGGACTTTCTTTTAAATAACTTTTTTTTTAACATTTCTAGGGTTAAGCACTACAGTTCAATTTTATTCATCTATATAACTTTTCTGTAGCTTCTGAAAACCTTCAGGATAATATTCCCAATTTCCAGAAAACATTTTCCCTCTTGCAGAGGCATATGTTGTGGAACAACCTTTGGTGTGAGTGATGGAGTGTTTCAGTAACAGAAAAATACAGACAGACTCCTTCACTTTGGTTTTGCTTGGGTTTTTTAGCAAGTAAATCTTAAAATGTACTTTTAATTTAGGTTAACTAAAAGTCTTGGTATGAAAGCAACTTGTAAAATGATATCTGGGGAAGAGCAGATAAATCAGTGGTGTACTTCTTTTCTTTTACAGTTAAAATGTAAGTTCAGATCTTAGAGGTGTTTTTTCAGCTATTGTGTAACATGGAACAAGTCCTGAAGTGGAGTCTGGGTTTTTCCTCTTTTAGCACGTGCACTAGAAAAGCTGTGTCTGTACCAAGGCACAGTTCATCCTGAAATGTGACAAGGGAAGCTGGCCTGGTTGGAAAACTCAGCAAACAATCAGATCCTTCTCCACTCAGAGAGATGGTTTGGTATTTTGCTCTTCAGCCTTGGTTCATGGAATTAGTGACTGGAAGGGATAAAAAAGAAATCGGAGCAAAGGCACTCAGAGCATGTCTATGAGAAAATAGCAGAAGATCACTTAAAAATGAGCCAGCAGGGCTGGAAAGTGGCACAGGGGAGGCATTGTGGTCCAAAGGTCCTTCCTCCCAAACTTTCCCCCTGTTTCTGCCATTCTGCCTTGTGCTGGAGGGGCTGAGGGAGCTTTGCTCTCCCTTTTCCATTAGCCCTTAGGCTGGGTCACAGAACTGAGAGAACATTTTGCTTTCTGCCCTTACTGCACCCAGGTTTGTATCAGAATATCTGTGGGTGATTTTGGAGGCTGTGTAAGATTCAGGCAGGGCAGTCAGAGGTTTGTGCAGAGAAAAGAAA
>VZUA01096806.1:33648-44476 GCA_013401035.1 Horornis vulcanius | reverse complement strand
AGCACTTGGAAATTATTTTAGAATTGCCTTCTCAGTTCCTTTTTATTCCCTTCATTAAGGGTATGCTGGAAGAATATTTTTGTATCAAAAAAAATAGAACAAAGAAAAAACACTTCCACTTTTTGCTTTGATAATATGGTCATCTGAGCTTATGTTGCATTTTTTTAAATTAAGACAGCTAAAAAGTGTGACTTAGTCTTTCAGGAAGAAGCTGGGCTCTCTGAAATATCTTTATTTCTTATCTCGTTTCAGTCCAACAAAGAAATGACAGATAATTATGCAGCAAAATATAAGGTCTTAATGTGACCTTAAAGTCAATATGATTAAAATAGAAAATGGTNTGCAAGATGATATTCCTATTAGTATAATTTTTAAACTAAATTACAAGCATATAGAAATAATGCTTTTGAATTAAATTTCTTTTTACTATCAGTGAAATTCTTACCTTTGTTATATACTGAACTCTTAAAGTATTTTCATTTTTAAATGTTGACTGATCTCAGAAACCTCCAGTAAAGTATTGTCATTCAAAATATGAAATGTCAGAGCAGTAGATTTAGAGCATGTATCTTGAAATGAGGTAGCCTTAGAATTAACTTGTTTTTTGCTGAAATACGAATATTCAGTTACGTATTTTATTAAGGCAAGTGCTTATTTAGAGGAAGATCTAAGGCTGCTGTGTATGAGTTGGTGTGTTCGTTATTTTGAGTTCATATAGACGGCTTAAAGGCTCTTCTCGCCTCAAAAGTTTTTGTAAAGTTCACAGAGCATTTCTGAAATTGATGCTGAACTTTGTTCATGTATTAACTCTCCTGTACTAAGAATATTCATGTTGATAGTCTTTTTCAGACAGCTTATTGGAAAATTCAACTGTTGCATAATTTATGTGAACATGGCTTGTTCTTAAATTCTTAGACATATGTTTTAGCTTGTACCCTGTACAGAAAATTATTTTGAAGCAAAGGGAACATAGAAAATGCATCCACAAAGGGCTGCAGATTCCTCTTCCACTTGAATTGCATATTACAACATAGATCTGCTTTTGTCTGTTTAAGTAATATGACTGCATGTATTTTCTTCCTTTTAAAAGGCATGGGAAAGATTGATACTTGCTCAACTGTTATAAATTAAGTATCTGAGGACTCTATTTTTGACCTTCAGACTCCTGAATCACCTCATTTTTCAAGTGTTTACAATTACAAGGGCTGGAACCTCATTGGTTGCTTAATTGTNTGATACGTTAGACCACCAGTACTTTGTATGGTCTTTATATTGTCTTAAAGACTGAAATACTTTTTTGCCTGTCCTCTCAGTGCAAAAACTTGATTTAGATTTGTAGAATTCTATTATGAAAAGTTTTTCTAGGAAACATTTCAAAGTAAGTTTGACCTCTTTTTCACTGAATTATTTGGAACAGTTTCATGGATTCATAATTCTAGACAAAACAGGAAACCATATAGCATAAAAATGTACTGGAATTTTTATTTAAAAACTACATAAAAGGAATAAAATCAAGTACTGTCTCAGCCAGTGATTCTCTCTCCCAACTAAGATAAACAATATTTCAAAAGTCTGGCATCTCTGAGCATTGCTCACTCTTTAAAACTTCTCTAGCATGTGTTAAAGATTGAATTCTTATCCCTGTGATTCCTGACACTGAAAACTGAACCAAACAAAGCCTTACTGGTAGTTTCTGGTAGGTTTTCATTGCATCCAGTTATTGTGTTTAACACTTAGGCTTCCATTTCTTAATAACACCCTTCAGGACCACTAAAGATGAGTCAGATAGTTGCTTCATGAGCACCCCCTGTTGCATACTTTGAGCTATGCTGGCATACATTTGGAGGAAATATGATAGTAGTGACATCTTTCAATATCAGTTGCCAGAAAATATAATAATTTAAAGACAAACAAACCGAAGGAAAAAAACACCCCAAGCAATTCAAAACAGCAAAAGCAAAACAAACAAAACACCTTACCACTCAAACCCAGAAGCTACGGTTATAGATTGGGTGACTTAATTTTTATTTTAGATTTTCCTGTATGTCCCCTCAAAAGATTTACTGAGATCTTAGTTACTGATTTGGGGGAGGGGAATTTCTCTGATTATGTTTAAGAATTCAGATTAAATCAAAATGTGAAAATAATGCCAGCCAGCATTCTAAACACCACATACTTTTCTAATGTGTCAAGTTTTATCCTATTCTTCTTTATTTCCATTACCATGGTATCTTGACCAAAGTTAGTTAATGCTTTTTCAGATCTAATCACAGATATGTGGCAAATCCTGTTTGAACTGTTGGAACATTTCTTGTCACAAAACTAGTTAAGTAGAGTTTCCATCTCTTAGGAGAGAGGAAAATTGCCAAGTGAATGATACTGGATTGGAATGTCAAATCTTCAGTGGTTCCAAACAATTCTCATATGATTTATCTCAAAAGAGAATTGGCAATTGAGAATAGCTAAGCTGGTCCCTGTTGCCTAAAGCAATCTTACTGCCAGTCCATCACTTAATACAGGAACTAAAGGGAAGAGTTGAAAAAGAGCATATTTGTTTCTACTGTGTATCTCTGAACTTCCCAGAAGCTTCTTATTTCTGGTATTTTTGGAGTTGTCTTCTATCACTGACATGCAATATCAGCTAGTGAGGTTTTCAGTCCAGAAATGTAAAACAGTAGTGTGATGTGTATGTGCATTCAGTCACCAGATGATTTTCTCAGTGGAACTGGCCTTGTGATATGACTTCATTGCCTTTGTCTTTTTAATGTCTTCATTTAATCTATATTTCTAGGGTTGATCATACACTTGGCACTGCTTTCAGATGAGCCTTTCAGCATTAAGTAGCTCCTTTCCTTTTAAGCTAGCCTTTTTAATAGTGTGAGTTAGAAATTTTCTTTTTATACTAAAACCAAACAAAGTTCAGAACTGCCATACATGAATGATTACTTTTTAAAAAAAAACCCTACAGTTTTACACTTAAAGCTCTTTTTAAGCATGTGGCAAAAATGCCTTTATGCAAAAAAGTGGCTGTTTATACAGTAGAGGGGGCATAACCTCCATACTGGCAATATTAATATGTAAATTTAGGCATATTTCTGAGAAAAGAAAAGAAAAATTGAGGGAATGTATTGTCTGTAAGCAAAAACTGCTGAATTTGCCTAGAGTGAAACACTATTTCTTCCTTATTCTTTTATTTCATTTAGTGTTGCTGTGACAAGATCCAGAGACGTACCATCCTTTGGCCCACCTATTCCGAAAGGTGTGACGTTTCCTAAATCAAATGTGTTCAGGGACTTCTTACTGGCCAAAGTCATTAATGCAGAGAATGCTGCTCATAAATCAGAAAAGTTCCGTGCGATGGCCACCAGGACCCGGCAAGAGTACTTGAAAGACTTGGCAGAGAAGAATGTCACCAACACACCCATTGACCCTTCTGGCAAGTTCCCCTTCATCTCACTTGCTTCAAAAAAGAAGGAGAAGTCCAAACCTTATCCAGGAGCAGAGATCTATAGCTCTGGTGCTATTGTCTGGAGTGTTCATGCAAAAGACTACAGCAAGGGTATGGAAATAGACTGTCTCCTAGGGATCTCTAATGAGTTTGTAGTCCTCATTGAACAGGACACAAAAAGCGTGGTGTTCAATTGCTCCTGTCGAGATGTGATAGGGTGGACTTCAACGGACACAAATATCAAAATATTCTATGAGAGAGGTGAATGTGTTTCTTTGGAGAGCTTCATCAGCAACATTGATGACATCAAAGAGATCGTCAAAAGGCTGGAGGTTAGAATGTGTTCTCTTTGGTTCCCTTTCTTTGCTTTCTTCTCTCACCCCTCAGCCAAGTAAAGCTTCAATTAAAATAATGCCTGGGATTCCTAAAATTATTTAAATTGTTTATCATTAATTTATTTTTCTCTGCTTCTATTTCTCAAAACTGAATATTGCTTTCACTTTTATCAGATATTAACTAGTCTCAGCTGGCTCTGTGTGTGTGAAAAATATGTTAATATATTAACAAGACTGGATCCTTCAGATGCATAAGTTGCTCCCACACAAGTACAGAAGTGTCACATTATTTTCTTCTCCTTGTTGTCCTTCCCTTCCTCTTTTTTATAGGCTTGCTGTATCTTGTTTCAAATGAATCTGCAATATCTTTCAGACTAACTTATTATGTTGCCAGCAGGGTGCAGTCCCAAACCCCACTGCAACCTTCAGATATTCTCTGAATGCGTGCGATAAACTAAAAACGCAGTGAATCATGCTATCTCCCCATAAAACATCTGTCCATGCTCATTCTATATCCAATTAAGTTATGAAAGAATGTGCTACATTTCACTCTCTTTCCTGTAATTTCACAACTGTAGTTGTATAACTGTGTAGTGTTATAACAACCAGAAAAAAAAAGGAAACCTAAACCCTATTAAATTGCTCTTGATGATGTTCATGCTCATGGTACATGGAAGAATTGGCATAGTCCCCAGTTTACTGTGCTTAGTAGCTGCATGCTACCACATTCTGACTTAAAAGTAATATTGCCGTTTCCTGAGACAGTCAGAAATGGAGAATGTTTTTTGGTTACTAAAGTATAAAAGACGGAGATGCTTGTGTAACTCCATGTGTTTTTCTGTTGTGTGCTGCCATGTATCTTCTAAAATTCCTGTGGCTGCAGTAAAAATTCCAAGGCAGAACTTGAGTAACCAGATTCTACTGAAAATATTCGTTTGAGCAACAAGACTCATTTCAGCTGATTATGTACCTAGGATGGCAATATATATCCCATGATCATGTCCCACCATGATCCTTGGGAGTTGGTTATTCAAGACTTGAGCCCCTAAACCTCTGTTAGCCCTGGAGTTAGCCCTGGAGATGTCTGAATGCATTAAGTTCTGTGTACATTTCAATTCCCAGCTCGTGAGCAAGGGCTGTGAAACAGTGGAGATGACTCTGCGCAGGAACGGCCTGGGCCAGCTGGGTTTCCACGTGAACTACGAGGGCATTGTGGCAGACGTGGAGCCCTACGGCTACGCCTGGCAGGCGGGGCTGCGCCAGGGCAGCCGCCTGGTGGAGATCTGCAAGGTGGCCGTGGCCACCCTGAGCCACGAGCAAATGATTGATCTGCTCAGGACATCAGTGACAGTGAAGGTCGTCATTGTCCCTCCCTATGAGGACTGCACACCACGCAGGTATTCTGCAGTAGCTGTGTTTGCTCTGAAATTGTATCTTGTTTTGTGGGAAGAACCACCACAGTGTTAGCCTCCGAAAAAATGTGGTATGACAATAATACAGCATCCAGTATTTTAAGACTGGAAGAGGAGAGCAGGAAAAACTGCCCATATTCAGTCTCCATGCCCCCCAAATATTCGTTGAATACCAAAATGTAATAACACGTCTGAAGAATTTCATGTACCCATGGAGTTTAACATGGAAATCAAACAAGCTTTTAGTCATAATCGTGTGTTTAGCATGCTTCAAAATTGATTATACATGTTCCTGCCTGCTTTCCCATTAGCTGGCAGTTTGTAATGCCGGTGGATATAATTCTTGAAAGCTAGGAATAGACTTATATGCTTCTATTTTCACAATAAGGTTTTATGTAAGTTTATCAAAGGTATGGATCTGGCCAGAGAAATTGCTGCAAGTGATAATTCTTTACTCCATAGAATACAACTCTTGTTGCATCTCTCTCACTTCCTATCTTCCCATGTATTAAGCCTGAAGCTCATGTCAATTATATTGCTGCTTTTATACTTTAAAACTGTTTTTTCATCAGAAATAAGCAGTAATCTGTGGGTTTTTTTCTTAAACTGGGCATTAAGTCCCTCCATTTTTCCTGAATTCCCACTACAGCTTTTATAATTTTTATGAATTCTCAGCGTTGTCTGTAGCCTTCAGCCACATCGCTAAGTCTCATTGCATATTCCTGACATCCTGTATTTGTATCCTAGAAATGCTGCTGTATGATTAAAATGGAATGATGTTTAATAGAATAAATTTGCCTGCAGGCTAGCTGAAGGCTTAAGACAGGTTTGCCAAAACCAAGTACAGTTAGCAAAGTTAAAAGGGTACCTTGGAGTGAGAGACTGAGAGAGCATTTTTGCACTGCTCTTTTTTAATCAGTCTCTGCCTTTATAGGTGTAATTGCTAAATCTTTGTATGCTTAAGACTGGCACTGAATTTTAACATATTTATTATATTGATATGAAACTGTGTCTCTGAGAAAAGACCTGGTACTTGTATAAAAGAAAAATCTGTGTTTGTTTTTACTGTAAGCAACATGAACTCCTTTTGTAAACGCTAGCAAAAGAGGAGCAGAGAGAAAACGAGTTTTATTTGTCCTTTAGTTGTCAGTGGAAAATTGAATACATGTCAGGGATTAAAATGAGCAGTGGCATAAGGTCACTCATGAGATATTTGGAAAGCTTTTGTGCAGTATTTAGCAGACCAAGCAAATGGAAAGTTCAGCTGCAATCATCATGAAAGGATTAGAGCAGAAAAAATCAGTGTGGAAAGCACAGATCCTATTATTTCTGAACTAAATTAAGTACAGCCAAAAACAGGCTTACTTTCAGTGTATCCAAACCCATAGCAGTAAGAGAAATGACTGCACTTTTTGAAATACTGTACTCAAAGTTTTGTTGTTGCTGTCTAGTGAGCAAATGTTCATGGTAGGTTATTGCTAGTTATAAAATTCCATAAAGCAACTTTTGATCCCCCATTTGCTCTATCCAAAATCATAAAGGTTCAAGAACTGTATCTTAAATTTGTAGCTATTGTACATGTACTACTAGTGACTTCAGTTAAGTATTTGCACAAAGCAGTTTCTCTTTTGGCAATCAGTTTTCTGCAATTGGGAGTCCTTTTGTTGTGTCCTCTGGAGGTCACAGAGTATTTCTGCACTAACTTCTGCAGACCATAACTAAAATGAAGATGCCTTCTGCTTGGAATACTACATTCATAAGAGTAGTAGTCCCTATCCTAATAAATTAGTTGGCATGAAGTTGGAGGAAAATCGGGGTTCAGTTAGATAAGCTGACTTTGCAACAGGCACATGTACAAGGTCAGTAGGAGATGCAAAAACATATCCAAATACCCCAATTCAGGTTCTCATGCCCTGTGCAGAGGCAGGCCTTGTTACGGTTTAGTCTCTATTAAAAAATGGTTATTAAATCATTGCCACTGAACTAATTTAGTGGACTGATTGCTGACCTTGAAGCTAAGGACACAGCACTAAGAAGAAATTATGCATTCCTGCTTGTTAAACTGTAAGTATGTTGGCGGGGGGAAAGAGAAACCCAAACTAAGTACATAAGCACTAGGGAAAGAATAGCAGAGACATAAAAGATGAAGAGAAAAGAATGAAGGATATCAATACTGTACTTCAGTTGTGTGTGGCCTTATCTGCTGATCATCCTTGTCTGCTGGGCAGTGGATCACATCAGAGTGGCCTGGGAGTCTTTCGGGGAAGTTTCATGTGGTTCTGTGCTTCAGAAGCACACCTCATGCCTTTCAACTGATAATTTAATTTAGACATCAAGACTAGAGGGTAGACCAACGTAAAACCACAAAATGAGTATATTGTGGGCAGCAAGACCTCAGCAATGATTGCTTCACTTTGTCTGTTCCTATTAGACTGCACAACTTGCTTATGTCAGCATAGCCAGATAACAAGTTCCGTCTTGTTTTTTTGTTTTTGCAGGGAAGAGATACTAATATTTCTCACACCTAATGGTGCAATTGCTTAGAGGAAGAGCTATGGGTTCAAAACCTTGCACTGATTTTTTTATTTTTCTTTGCATTAGAGAGTGATGTATGTAGGTAAAGTAATCATGAATAAAAAATACTTACTTAGTATTCACTCAGAGATACATACATTTGTCAAGAGAAATACCAAAATTATCCTTACTCAAGCGTAAGATCACATCTTTTTTCCAAGTGTCTCATTTGATATGTATGCAGAAGTTTGCCCTGCTTCTTATGTAGGCTGTATTAACTTATGTCCTGTTCTAGTCAGATTTTTGTGCTGTGCTGCTCCTCAGGAAGCAATGGGCATCTTTGGGGTTTGGCATCTACAGTTTCTAGCAAGTGTTTTCATAATGTGCAGATTTATCAGCTGAGGTACTCCAACGCCAGAAGTGTTTGAAAGTTATGTATAGTGCCTTTTTTCATGTGACTCTTGTCTTTTAATGTCTGTGCATCAGAAAGATGTGTCTCAAAAAGAACAAACACTTCAGGTCTGGTTGCAGATAAGTTCTAAAGCCCATGGCTTTTTCTAGAAGGGGAAATACCCTTCTAACATATCTTTTTAGCTTTGTAGCTCAGTAATCAGATGAAGAACATCAACGTGACCAACTGGAATGCTGGAATGGATGGCTATAAACTCCTCTGGAGGGATAGACAAGGACAGGCATTGGGTTAGGCAGTGTTTGATAATTTAGGGTTCAGTGGTGATGACAACAGGGTTGTTAATGGGTCAGAATCAGGGGCAAGGCCAACAAGGCAGATTCCATGTCAATCACTCACCAGGACAAAGGGACAGACTCTCACTATCACTAGTCCTTTTTCTTGTGAGAGCCTTCTAAAATTTGTTAAATAAATATTTCTTAAAAGGAAAATATCATACTTTCATAGAATTGATTCAGCTTTTGTCTTCAGATTTCTCTTCTTGTGAACAGGACACATTTTCCTTTATTTTTTATAGCTGCATGTTAAATTTCTTCATTTCCAGGAGTTCTTCAGAAAACTACCGTATGCCAGTGATGGAGTACAAAGTGAATGAAGGAATGTCATATGAATTCAAATTTCCCTTCAGAAATAATAATAAATGGCAGCGAAATGCAAGCAAAGGACAGGGACCTCATGTGGCTCAGGTACCATCTCAAATCCAAAGTCCAGTACCGTCTAGGATTACCTCTGGAAAAGGAGAAGGAAAAATGCCACCTCCAGAACGAGCCAACATTCCCCGAAGCATCTCTAGTGATGGGCGCCCGTTGGAGAGCCGGAGGTATGTGTCTTCCTCACAAATGGCTTTTCATTGCTGCTCTGAATCTTGCCTGGAAAAATTCACAGGAATTTTATCTAAGTATCTGAGGACTGCTTTTAATCTTGGTATGAATTAGTCAAAAGACAACGTGACTATGAGTGAAACTATAGTATAGTATATAGTGAAACTATATATATATATAAAAGGAAATATCTTTCCTGACACAATTGAATACAAAATGAAGCATGCTGGGATGTTTCCCTGTGTTGGGTGGTATTCTGAAACTGCTGTATTGTTATTTAAGTTTTAAATGAATTACAAGTCAGAGTTTTAGAGCTAAGTGTTCATGAACTTCTGCATTTTGAAAAAGTAAATCAAAAAATTTATCTCGTTCCCAGACTTGGTGGAATCGCCTAAAGCACCCAAGGCATGCATAGTATCTGACAGGAGTTTTAGCAAAAGAATTGACTAGTACAGAAAGCAAATTTATCTGATTGGGGAGTGTTCAGACATTTTAGGCTAGAGGAGAAATTGTTCTAAGTTTGGATTTCTCCTGGGTGGTTTGGGGTTTGTTGTTTCTCGAATACTTTAAACAAGAAAGCGGTTATTAGGATAAAGGTATCAGGTCCATTGTGTCACAGTATTTTCATCCTTTCATGGAAAAAGATGTATTTGATAGCCTTCAGATGAACTGTTGTTGTTTTGATTATCTATACAAATCTTTCTCTGCATTTGTAATGAGATCTGTGGAGGGGAACAAGTTAATAGCTTGTATTTCTTATGTAGGACCATTCCTTAGGGGAAAAAAATTTAGATAGGTTCTGATCATTTTTGTGGATGTAAAATATAAAGCAGTTGTAATAAGATGCATATTGTAGAAAATGTGAAAGAGAGTTCTAATGAAACAACTTAAAATCTTTTTCACGTCCTGAAGACCTCAGAATGGAAAAACATGTTCAGAGGTGATACAGCCAAAACCAAGAAACTACCAAGGTGAAATTGAAACTTCTGTGTTGGATACCTTGTTAGAAATTGCAGTGGTTGCTAAGGACTTAATATTCTTACTTTCTTTTTCTTAAATATATACTTTAAAAGCTCCCATCTGTGGGTGTTAAAAAAAAAACCTGCAGCACTGAAGGCACTAATAATTTCACAGGCAGCCTGACTGGATTACCTGTTAAAAAAGGTTGCAGAAGCCACTGAAATTGTGGATTTGATTCTTGAGTGATTTATTTGGACCAACATAAAAACTGCATGGCTACAGGCTCTCTCAGCCTGTTAGAGCTGAGGACAGGCAGATGCTGACCTGGAAGGAGCAGCAGCTGAGCTGGTGGAGTTTCTTGCTCTCTCCAGTGTTGAACAATCTCCTTATGTAGTTCCAGAAGGCGTAGTAACACCTGGGAAAAGCTTATGGCAGTGACAGACTATCAGATTCCATTGAATTGCTGGTTTTTCCAGACGCTTCCATCTCGTCATGGTATTAACCAGAGAGCCTGGGTGCAGTCTTGAGTTGGCTCGTGTCAAAGAGAGAGCCTTTGGCTGGCCTGAGAGAAGGGCTATTAACAACTGTGTGTTCCTTGTGCATAAAATTGTATGTGGGCAACATCACACACCTGAGGCATTCAAGGTTTATCCAGTCTCTGGAGGCTTCTAAAGGGGGGTTATGGCCTGATAAATGTTTGCAAAGTGAAAATTACATTTTCTTAGCCAGTATTTGTTTTCAAAAAGTGAAACTTTGACTTTTCATTTCCTTCATTTTCAGGGCACATAGCTGTTGTTTCAGGGTTTATTTCCTCTAGGCATTCTTTTAAGTATTCTTTTTATTATTATTCAAAAAGGGTTCTATTGGAT
>VZUA01096806.1:17669-31116 GCA_013401035.1 Horornis vulcanius | reverse complement strand
AGAGGGTAAGTTTCTCTACAATCCCTGGAGCCACAGAGCTTGTTCCGTGTCTCTTTGTACACAAACTCTTTACTTCTGGTGTCCCACTGCCTGCCTCTATATCTATTCTTGATACAATATGAGTTTTCTGAAAGGTGATGATCAAATTGGAAAAAAGCCCCAAAACTTAAGAAGGTACAACATGACGGCATAGTTGTATTTTCTGTGTCATTTGCTATCCCCTTCCTCAAAATTGCTGGGTTTTTTTCCTTTTTGAATGGAATGGATTGGTTTCCTTTAAACATGAGAGTATTTGAGACAGCGTTTGCAGGGAATTGTTGTGGCTTGCAGTAGTATTAGGATTGTAAAACTCAAACACATGGAAGGTAAGCATGCCAGAATTAAGATTTGCTGTGTTGTTTTTTTCAAACTCTTGTGTTACTGTGTATTCAGATGCTTCTTTTGATTACATTACAAGAATTTCTTTTAATAGAGGACATCTGCCTCATTCAATTCACACAGTGGATGCAGCTCATTAAAGAAGAGCTATTTAATTTTTTTCCCCCTCTTCATTACTCTGTCCGTTATATACTGGATGACATTCAAATCCTGTTGTAAAGATGCCATTACTAATTCCCTTCTAAGCTTTACAGTGGTGCCCATTACTACAGTTTCTGAATGCTTCATGGGTATTAATTAAACTTACTTTTCAAAATTCTTGTGTGAGAAGAGATGTCTTAGGCCCTCTCCAGATTAAGAACAAAGGTAGAGAGATAAATTCTAATAATTTGTTCTGCTTATTTTGGCCATCTCCTATTTGGAAGTGTGCCCAGCATTGTTAATATTTTATATATTCAAATTATAGCCTCAGTTGACTTCAGCTGCTTTAGGAAGATTTCAGCTCGGAGATATAGTGGGCCTTGGAATCAAATAAGGCCTTGGAAAAATTAAGATTAGCAATAACAAATGAAAAATTGTAATTAAGAAATACAGTAGTGATCACCCTGGAGTGCTCCAACAAGCACAAAGTAAGAATTCAGTTTGCCAAGTCAGCACTGACTGTAAGGCCATTTTCCCTCTCCTGCAAGCCTGACCCTCCTTTGCTTCAGAGCTCTGCTGCTCTTGCCAGAGTGGTAGCCCAGTATAGGATCTGTGCTTGTACAGTTTTACAGGAAAAGGCACCTGTGTATGATCTCGTAATTAGACTGCCTTAGGCCATGGGCACAGTGACCTAGACTGACATTTTTCTTATGATGTGTGTACTACATACCTATGCGTACTGAATACGTGGGGAAAATTACACCTAATGACATGGAAATTAATTTATTAAGAGCAAGATGGATGCTTTCAATGTCTGTGTCATATTAAACACAATAAATGTATGCCCATTCCACTCACTGCCTTCACAAAAGATGATGTTCTTCCCATGCTTGGCAAGACTCAACCAGTTCTTTCAGGATGAACTAGATCTCTTAGAACTAAATCATGCATGGGATAATCCCAGTTCAATTGACTGCAGTGTAATTGTATCTGTTTAGTGTAATGGACGCTTGGCCTATTTTTAAATTCAATTGTGGGACTCATGCACTTAGCCATTTTGGCATTTCTTCTTAAAACTCTCTTTTGAAATAGATAAGAGCTTGCTTTAGTATGGTTCTTAATTATAAATAAAAGATTGGTTCAGATTATTTCAGCTATAGGGGCATACTGTTAGCATAACACAATACACCTTTTGTCTTGGGAAGTGCCTTTCATCAAAAGATTTCAAAGCAGCTCAGAAAGTCAATTTGAACTAATTTGCTCTAAAGTTCTTTTCTTTTATATGTTTCATGCAAAATGAAATGTCTTATAGTATTAGTGTGTACTAACAAAAATACACTTCTGCTTTAAATAAAAGAATGTCCTACCTGACTGGTTGTTCATTTCTATTGTTCAGACCACATTTATAATACAATTTTGTTTGCCCTCAAGGTCTTTCATCTTTGTAAATGAGTTAGAACTCTACGACATAGTTCTGAAATCTTGATGTTCCTTCTGAACAGTGCTGTCACTTTTTGGTAAGGCACAGGAAGTAAAGAAAAGGCAGAGCTGAATCTAAAATGAAAATGTAAGCATTTTTCAACAGGAAATAATTGAAAATAAATCATTTGAGAAATAATTGGTTTCTTTGCCATCAATTCTAATTTAGGATTGGGAAAAAAGGTCATACTTTTAAACTCTGTATTGCTCTGCAAGTGTAGCTGAGTTTAAATGTGTATGCCTTTAGAGGTGAGCAAATGCATTTTTGTGTGGCCAAACTTTTTTTTTTTTTCTTTTTATAGGAATTCTTCTGGGAAAATAAACTGCTTGGCTTATGGGTCCCCAAGTTTTCAAGTCTTCAACCATGTTCTTTGCAATCAAATATTTCAGAATTGTTGCTTGATGAATATAGGATAAGTTAAAATATGTTTGGTAGATTAGAAAGGCATTGCTGGATTTGGTTTAGTGCTTACCATAGTCAGGCTTTAGATAATTCCTTTTTTGTTTCAGAAAAAGAGTTACTATTAATTATATGCTCTTCATGAACTTCCAGGTGATCAGGATGTTTGATCCAGTCCTATTGCTCTTTGCATTTTAAGATGTTAGTTTACTGCTTTTTTGTAGAGTACTTAGAAGGCCAATGCACATTTGATATAAATGTAAATATAAATAGAAATATACACCCTGTTTCAACATATGCACATACATTAAGGAATGTTAATCAGTTCAATGGTGTTTCTTTATTTTTCAAAAGATTTTTTTTTAA
This sequence comes from Horornis vulcanius, assembly GCA_013401035.1. NCBI lineage: Eukaryota > Metazoa > Chordata > Aves > Passeriformes > Scotocercidae > Horornis > Horornis vulcanius. The sequence goes on along the minus strand of VZUA01096806.1, from coordinate 28,352 downwards.
CATCTCAAGTTTTTACATTGTAGTGGTGAGAGCTAATTTAAAATATGCCTCTCCTTTAGAGTTACAGTTTAAATGGCTAGGCTAAGGTCTTTTAAATCCCCAGACCTGAATTGGATGCTGAGTGAACTTATCTATATGTTTCCCTGAAGTCGTTATCTATTTTTCAAATATTAAATTATTTAGCTTGTGCAAATTAGTGTTTTTCCTAGATAAAATGAATAAAGGCTTTTGTTCACAGTAGGAGTTTGATGTTTGTGAATGGCATAACCCAAACTTCTCTTAAATCATTGCAAAAGTTTTGAATAGCTTCAGTCACAACTGAGTAGAACAAAGAACCAGCTAACAGCAGTGAATTCTGCTGGGGTTTGGGAAACAAAATGCACAAAGCTAGCAGTTATCTCAAAAAGCCTTTGACTACAGAACAGGATATGACTTGGGCAGTATAAGCCTGCTGCTTGCAACCATTCTGCCCAGCTGCATGTGTTGCAGTTCTAGACTATTTATTTGCTGTATGGTTATTCTGACTGGTGAAGGTTGCATGTGACTCAGGTCTGTGTCTTCAAACAGAGTTCTCTGTCTGTTTTATATTAGAATGTTAAATTTTTAAGGAGAATTTTTAAGCGGTGTGTATAAATCATATTGCATTTTTTTAGTCCTTGTGTTTTAATTTGGACAAGTTGGGTGGCATAGAGGTAAGCCTGATATTCTTGAAAGAGTTTTTGCATAGGCATCTCACAACAGTTAGTTTTAATTCCAGGCAAGAGTCTGCTGAGAATTAGAAATATTTTCTTCTATTTGGTATTTTGATGAGGAATGTCATGTTTCATTATTCCTTACAATCAATCTGTAACAACAGACTTCAGAAACCAGAATGTTTTCCTAGCATGTGCCAGTATTTTCTTCCCACATCTGCCTTTCTTTCTTTCTTTCCTCCCATGCATCCAGGTTTTTATAGTTGATTTTTTCATGGTTTCCAGTAGATTAATAAGGGGGAAATGTCTGATCCTTCAACCGATAGGATTTCTGCCATATCCGTGGGGCCATTGCTTGCAGCCGTGGCAGTTTGCAGGGTGTTGTTGAGCATGCCATGCCTGCTGATGTGAGCTTCCCTTGCTCTGAACAGGCTGTCCCCTGGCTCCGATGTCTACGTCACCGTTTCCTCCATCGCCTTAGCACGATCGCAGCAGTGCCGTAACTCTCCAAGCAACTTATCCTCCTCAAGTGACACTGGCTCTACTGGAGGCACGTACAGACAAAAATCTATGCCAGAAGGGTAGGCACCAGACTTCTTACATATTCTGTTTTGGCAGAGTTTTGTTCTCTGTTCCATTTGTTGTAATGTGTACTCAAGGAGTGCTTACACAGGCTCCTGTCAGCTGTTGTTTACATGCATTAAACCATGTCTGTTTTCAAATATCACTGTCATGCTTCCTGAAAAAGCCAGTTTTAAAAATCCCTTGCTTCCACTTTTACCTGGCAGCCTAACTGCTCTCTCTGATCCTTGTCTACAGCTGCTCAGGTTACTACACAGAGAGACTTTTATATATTTATAAACCTTCGTTAAATATGCTGGTTTCATGTGGCAAATAGCTTCCTTTCACAGGTTTAGATTCCAAAATGAGAGAAGTAATAGGTTTAGAACTTTGCAGTCAGTTAATAGTTGAAGCAAAGTAGTATTGAGTGCAGCTAAGACTTAGATGATGTGTAGGCACAAAAGTGCTAATTAATCCACAGCTAGCTTCTTTTTCGCATATTCACAGTCATTCTGTCTTAAGGCTTCCAACTTTCCAGAAATCTTCAAACTCTCTGAAGTGTCAGTGTAAGGGGAAACTTGCAGAGGAAGAAATTAAATCTGTATCATTTTCAGAGAGTACCGAAAGGAGCAATAAATCACAGGTCTCCAAGTAGAAAAAGAAATAATTGGCAGCAGAAGAGCTGTCCACTACATTCCAAATTATTTCCTATAGAGAAGATAAAGGGGCAAAACTGCTGATAGTTCACACTGCAAAGCTTCCCTCTGAACTATTCTTGAGTACTTTGCAGGTCATTGTGTGTAATTCATTTTGGTTTGGGTCTTTTATAAAGTAGAAATATCTTTCTCTCTATTTTAAAAAATATATTATTAGTAGGATTAAGTGCCGTTGTCCGGAACTGCTTAGCACAAGACACTGTCATTTGCCTCTAGGTGCTCTGTGTCAGACCAAAGAACACTGTTCTGAGCAGGTGTTTGAAAAGTACTGCTTCTTGCTCCACAACACTGAAGATTTGTCCTCCCTGTCCTTTCTACAGCTCAGTTTGAGGTTTTATGAAGGGTCAATCTCTTCTCTGCTGCTTACCTTCATGAAGGCTTTGATTCATGAGACTATCAGGCCTGTTCTGGTCATTGTTTAAGTTTGTACTTAAGTCCTACTGACATTAGGAGATTTGCTCTTAAACCTGTTAAACTTTGCTGTAAGGAAACACTAGACATAGTTGTATCCAGGGTTCTGCAGGTGGAAAAAGGCATTTAGCCTCTTTATCCTCTGTAGAGTTTCTGGCTCATTCCCATCACACCAGCAGCATTTCTGTGTTACCTTGAATTCTGATGAGCAGCTTGTGCTCCCAATGTCGTTTGCTCTTTTCCAACTACGTCATTTGCACTACAAAAAAGGTATTGCTGCCATATGTCCTTAGACCATCACAACCATAACTGCTTGAGTAAGAAAGGATTTTCAGACACATTTGAAGGTTTGTTCTGAATTGTCCTCAGAGCACACCAGGACCCATCCCAACCCTTTTCCATCTTTTAAGTTAATTATACACATATGTTCACTACAGCATTCTTCAAGCATTTTGCAATTTCAGCAGAGATGTGTCCTAGAAACCTTGACTATACTGTCAGTTTGGGGTTGAAGTTTTAATTCAGTGCAAGGAAACACAGTTCTAATGGAATAATGAAAGAAACAATTAATACTTGAACTTTGCATGTTCTTTATTGGATGCTCTTTTAAAAAAAGCCCAACTGCTTAACTCTGATTATTTTATTATTCTGTTCTACTCCTTTAAGAAAAGCAGTTTGCCTCTCATACTGTCCTTCTACAGATGAATTACACTTAATCAGGACTTCCCAAACATCTACCAGGCTAAATGGAAAGCATGAAAAATATGATTGTGAGCGAGCGTTTTCCTTGCCTCAAGAAGCAATTTAATGTGTGTCCCTTTACTGAAAACCACTGCAGTTCCATGTGCATTTTCTGTTGAGGTTGGTCTGAAAGAGCACGTTCAGGGCAGCTCTGCAGTGATGTTTGGTGTCCCAGGGAGTGCTGGTCAGCATTACCCTGGATATGATGGTAAAATACAGGGGAAAGATTGTAACATTCGGTTGCTAAGCTGTTGGAGAGAACGATGGGCTGAAGTAAGGGCCAAGGGAGAGCCATGTCCTGAAGGTAATCTTCCAGAGCTGAAGTTCCAGTGTGCTCTGGGTATGCCACTCTGAGATTTTACCAGTGCAGGAAATCTCAACCTCAGCATTTGTGTATACATTTATTTGTTGTTACACAGTGTGACAGAATTGGAGTGTTTCTGAAATTTAGTTGACCAGGAGAATGGCTGAGTCCAGCCTCTGTCAGACATTAGTACAAGCAGTAATTGCTGCCTCTAGATCCATGTTCTAAACTGGGTTTAGGCAAAAACTTCACTGCCTGGAAGAATATCCAGATTGATCTTGATGTGATTATGTGTGTTCTGTATACTTATGCTGTGTTTGTGTGTTCACTATTGCATCTACAATAACTGATTGTAGAATGTAAAATTTAATCATACACAGATTGACAGCTTATATACATACAAACATTATGGGGGTTAGGTAAAAGGACATCACAAGAGAAAGCAAAATGTTGATGTAGTGCAACTTCATTGCACCAAGATTTGTTTGGAGTTTGGTGTTTTCTTTCAGATGCCAGCTTCTAGTTATTTTATCATGAAAATATACTCTTCATATGAGAGTTTGTTTACAAATCTTAGAAATTAGACCACAGATCAGTTTAAGAAATTAATCATCATTGAAATGCTGTGTTTAGGCTTTTTATACATATCTTGAATTGGTATTGAATTCATCCTGTTTAATTTAGGTATTTGATAAGTGAAATCCTACTTAGTCTGTGTGAATAGAAAAGGAAAAATGTTACTTTTTGCATAATTTCAATGTAAATAGTTTATATTCAGAAGGCAGATATATACAGGTTTTCCTCACTTTTTTAATTCATCAAAATGTATGCTGGCTCTGTCAAGGAGCAGTGAACAAAAGGGATGTATGAACATGTTTGGGTGAATTTTTAGAAGGCTGAAATTTCAATGTGTGCTGCATGATACAGGCATGTTCCAGCTCCTTGTCTTTGAGGATGGGAGTGGAATTTTGTTGTTCTGAGTTGTGTAATGTTGCTGTGGTGGGTTCGTTTGAGTTAAAAAATGTGTGAACTTCAAGTGGGATAACCATCCTGAGTTTGTTCTGACTGGGAAGATGTCTTACATTGGAGGTTGTGTGGGGCAGTCTGTAGCTCATAGAGTGAGTAGGCTGCACAGTTGGGGTATTTCATTTTCTCTCATTTTATTAGACATTACAGCTAGAGAAACTCATTGATACAGAGATGATATATCAGCTTGTAATTATTTTGTGTGTTATTCTGTGCATGTAGAGTTGGAGGATTTTCTTTTTCCTTCAGGGTATGTCTGATTTTAAAAAAAACTCAGAAATGCATTATTCTTGATGAATTCTTAATGATTGAGCTGCTATTTCTGAACCCAGCTGTAATTCTTACAGACTTGTAAGTGATTTATATGTAATACAGAACTGTAGATTTCAAGTCTTTCAAGCTTTTAGGCATATGAGGCATGTAGCCTTCAGTGTGGCATAGGGGCACTGTGTGTCTCTTTTGTCATGAGCTTGTTCTCCTTGATTTCACTCTGATCTTTCTGAAATCCATCTGCCTAATCTGGCAGGATTTACAAAGTCCATTGAACAGAGTTTTAATTTTGCTCTGTACGCTTTCTTTTACAGCAATAGGTGTATGTCTTACTGCTTTCTTACAGCTGTATTTAGTTTGCACTAATCCACTCAGATTATTTTATGATCAAAAAAACTTAAGAATTTACAGAATTTGTAACCCCCCAGGATCTGAGAATCCATACTCAACAATCAACTTTATAGAGGCTTATTTAAAATATCTGGCAGTGTTAATATTGTCCCAAACAAATCCATGTTGTTGGCATATATGTGTGCATCACCCAGAGGTATGACCTTACTGTTTTCTTGATTGGAACCCAGGGAAGTGGCTGAGGTCCACGGGATTGTCCCAACAAACTTTCTGATGCTTTCTTTGACTAGTTTGAGGTAGTGCTTTGAGGTAGTTGAAAGGATCCAGTCTTTTCCTGATAAACTCACCTCATTTCCCTATGTGCTTTTTATCCAGTCTTTTACATTTTACTCACTGTCCTGAGTTTTCTAAACAGTCTGGTCACCTTTTCATGTAAACATCTATGTAAATAAAAACTTGTAATTTTCTTTCTTGATGTTTTGATCTGTTTTTTTCAATTATAGCATTGCAACCAGTTGTTCTTGATCAAGGATGCTCAATAAATTAATGTATATTGTAACCTTAATCATTAAAGCTGATAACTGGGTCTGGAGAGCCCCCACAAAATTGAAATGGTAAAGCATTATAAATCCCTCACGCATTTGTGCTGTGTGTTGGTTTGCCCTGTTGTTTGACACTGGCTTCTTAAAAGTGCTTTTCTTTTTTCACTTGTGTGAGATTTATGTATATTTAAAATGATTATCTGCTTTGTGTTTTGGGGAGAACAGGTTTGGCATTAGCCGTAGATCCCCCGCTTCCATTGACAGGCAGAACACGCAGTCGGACACGGGCGGCAGCGGCAAATCCACGCCCAGCTGGCAGAGGAGCGAGGACAGCATCGCTGACCAGATGGGTACGTACGGAGCTCTGCACGGGCCACAGGGTGCCTTTGGCAAGGCCTCTCCTGGCAGACACAGAACCTGCTTAAGCACTGTCTTTTCAGCAGCTGGGAAAGTTAACCTTGTTCGTTGGGATGAATAATTAGGTCTGGGGCATGCACTGAAGCTTCTGCAGTCTGCTTCCTTGAGACCTATGAGTATCACCTGAGGAAGAACTGATTTCATTTCCTTATTTGATTGTGGGATTAAATCCGCCTTAATGCTCTTACCCTGAAATTCTCTGTCCTTTTAGAAATGACTGGGCAGGCATACTTATTAATTTGTCTTGCTGTTGAGGACTTGTTTGACCTTACCTGCTCTCCTGAGTGGCTTGGCTTAGTTTAATTTTTGCTTAGTTTATCTGAAGTGCTTGTGATGCTTCCTTTTCAAATGGTGCTGTATAAATGCAAATTGATTGTTTGATCATTGAAGCTATAAAAATATCCTGTATAAAATGGAAAATGTGCAATTAAAGTTTAAATAGTGAAGTAAATCTATAGGTAGGTAATCACCTTCCACAAATGTATACGTTTTCATTGCACATGGCAATTAAGCTGCCAGCTGAGGGAACATATTAACTACATAAAACAGCTAGGAACTGAGAATTTATATTATTATTGTATTGTTAGGCCTTCATTTGAAGTTCTTGCACATAGACCTTTTGCTACAGCTATGGCTTGACTTGAAAGGATTACAAGTAAGACTGACACCAGTGAAAATGTCCTATCTACAAACAGCATTTTTCCAACATGATGACCCTGGCCAAGGTTGCTAGATTGTGTTTCTATAACATTTTTTACCCTAGATTAAAGAATTCCATAGTCACTTATTGCATCACTTTACTGCATCACTGTACAAATGGACTAGTAAGAGAGAGAATACACTTCAGTGAGGTGAGGAATTCAAGGCATATGCTGCCAGCCTCTGGTTCTGAAGATGTTCTTGGTTCGCACACCTTCACAACCCCAGTAAGCTGTGCCTTGTTATCAAAGCCATCTGGCAGTTCCTCCCTCACAACTCCCCCCATACTTCTCAATAAAAAACTGTGATTATACTGATCTGCAGTTCTCATTTTGACAGCACAATTTTAATTGCATATGTTTTGAAACCGTGTGATGGTAATGACACATATAAAAATGATCTTTTGCTCAGCATTACTTTTGCAGAACAACAGTTGGGTGTTGGTGCTGGCACTGAGTGGAGCTGCCAAAAAGTTCTGTTCTACGGTGTCAGGTGTCAACGTATTAGCAAAATACAGGAAAAATTGCATGGTAGGAGACATGGCTCCAGCATTTGGCAAAGGATGAGAAATGCACAGTGACATAAAATGCATGTATTTTATCTCTAGTATATTGTCCTGCATTCATAGAGTTGGATCTCTGATTGGAGACTTTACTGTCAATCTGGTGAATCTAGGTGTAAGTTTGATTTTACGACAGATAATTACTTGGGATAATCTGTGGTGAATACCACTTCAGGTGTAGTGAATCCACACACTGACAGCTTCCTGGGCCATCCTTCGCTACAGAACACCTTTTTTCTGTGTTCACCAACACTGCTTGCTACCTCTTGCCAGGGCAAATCAAGTTTGATGATGATATCACTGGTATTATCATTATTATTCTTTAAAAAACTCACAGCTTTTATTTGATTTTAAAAAAGTTCATAATGCTGGAGATCAAGATGAACAAACTGTAGCTGTGTTGGAGAAAACACGACTATTTACCATGGATTTTGTTAAGTACTTGATGTTTGTAAGCACATACTCTACTTAAAATGAGCATTTTTAGAAATGCAGAATATTTGTAGAATTATATGTAAAAACTCATAACTGAGAGAGATTCTTTTAAAATACTGACATTGGGCTCTGAGAAGGCAATCACCTACCTATCAGGCTGTGTCTGAATATCCTCTAGACCTCCACAGTTATCACCTGGGAAAATAAGTTTATTGGCAAAGTGCACTCCTCTGAGTGTCCAAGATGAGTAATTTGACTTCCATTCACTTTTGTCAGGTTTAGTTTAATAAGTAGTGCTTTTGTAGATCTATGCAATTTCCACATTCACAACCAGCAATGTTTAAGATGTCAAGAGATTTTTTTTTTTTTTGCACTCTCTTCAGTTAGAAAATGTTTAACTCAGCTTCAGTAAGAAATATATGTAGTAATTCTGCAGGGGAAAATGGGTTCATTTAGGTGATCACTGTAGAATTTTGCTATTGTCCTGCCTTGCATAGAATGCCATTTAAGGAAATGTGGGTGTTCAGTCTTTTAAATCTCTTGTCAGCAGGTATCACTCATTTAGAGATCCAATGTCGATACCCTGTGAAAGTGAATAGTCTGCTGTTTTAGTGCTCTGATATGGTGCTGTGGGACAGTGGGGACATGATACCCTTCAGGTTCTTCTGACGAAAGTCAGAATGGTGGCAGTTGGTTTTTCCTGAAGCCTTAATGATTTACACCAGGCAGGAATGAGCCCCCACTTCCTCCCCTGTGTTCTGCCACAGTATGTACCCATTTTTGGCTAAGGTAGTGTTGGAAGAATTGCAATGTAAAATGAGGTTCCACGTTTTCTTAGCTTGTAGCACTGCTCTCTCAGTCCATGGTCGTGTGCTGTGTTGCAGAGCCAACGTGTCATCTCCCTGCAGTTTCAAAAGTACTGCCATCCTTCCGGGAGAGCCCCAGTGGAAGACTGATGAGACAGGATCCTGTGGTACACTTGTCTCCAAATAAGCAGGGTCATGTAAGTTATCCTAAAAAAGGAATTATTTAATCTTTCGCTTTTGGTCCACAAGCTCTTGATACCAAAAGTGTTGTTCAAAGTTCTATTTAGAGTGTCAGTTAAAAAAAAAGAAAAAAAATCCTATTCCCTACTAGTACATGGAGAATGCAGTAGAGCAGGCCTGTTGGTGCCTAAATTTTACAGCACAGCGTATTGAAATATTCACTAGTTAATAAATATTTGCTGCCAGTTGAACAGCGACCTCTTGTCTGTTATCTTGTGAGAAGTGAAGGATTTGTAGAAATTTTCCAAACTATTCCTAGACCTCACATGTAAGACTTATAGTTTAACTACTGTATCATCTATTGCAATGCCCAGAAAGCTGCTGCTGTGAGACAGAATAGTGGTTTTGGTTTTGTATTTTCTCCTTTTCCATAATGTACTTTGAACGCTGTTGGAAGCCTGTCTGAAAGGACTCCTGGAATCCTGCTAAAAAATCCCCTAAACTTACTTGGTTTATTTGTTTTGAAGTTCTAAATGGTAAATTCTGTCTGTCTCTGTAGACTTAACGATTCATGCCTTTGTGGGAGACTGTCACTTCCCAATTTATATACAGATAGATAGATAAATACAGTAAAGTTCATAAATATAAAATGTCTTGAAAATTACTGAAGTCACAATAATAAAAGAAGCGCACTTCAAGCTTTAAATTACTCAATATGTTGTATCACTTTTTTTTATTTGTACAACAAGCTAAAATACAGACTTGTGTTGCATGATGTTACCGAAAGTATTACTTGCATTTATTTAGATGTGAGAAGGCCTTTAATTGGTTCCAAGTCTTTAATTTGCTCCTGCTTGCCAGCATTATTCTTTCAGTGCAATTGAGTGTTGCTTTTAGATTATTAACTCATAACAACACATATTTATTATTTAAAAAAGAAAACACCAAAGAAACCTGAACATTAACACACCTGTCTTCATATTCTTAGAAGCACAGACTAGTTTTTAAATTTAGATTGACCTGTTTTTCATGAGATGTATTTGACTGCATAGTGATGTAATACATAACTCATTAGCTTGAATGCCAAGTGCAGCACTAGAACTATTAATGCTTGCATTATTCTGGTTTAGTCATTGTTAAAGTAAATCTTTATTATGTGGATAGATTGATGGGCAAGTGATGGAATTCTTAATGAAGAAAAGTAACTTAATTTGGAGATAACTAGGAGTCCAGATCAGCTTCATAGTCCCCCATTTCCTGTCAATTCTTTCTTTAGTATATCCAAGTCTTTTGACTTGGATGCTGATGATTCCTTGTTCTCAGTATACATCTGTTCCCTATTTCCTTCTGAAAACAGAAGCACTATCTATTTTTTTAATATTTATCTGGGATCTCTGTCTATGTCTGTTCAGTAAAACAGGGGTAGACAAATAGAAAACTTTCAAGTCTCCTCCCCATCAATTCCCTTTTCCCAGGCCATGTGGTCATCCAGCAAGTCTGTTGCCTACTGCTTCAGTTCTGATTCTGTAGATGATCAGAACTTATCTAAGTTCAGTAGAAATCAAATGGATATAAATACACCAAAGGCAGATGAGCTACTAGGCAGTTAAGGGTATGACAAGAAATTCTTGAAATGGGATATTCCACCACTATGAAATTAAGGACATTCAGTTTCTTTGTAATAGTGGGCTGCGACCAAGGACAGGACATAAAAACCAGCCAGGCACTGGCATGCCCTGATGGGATAGTTTAAAAGTATTACATTAAACTTTTTTTATGCAGTTCTGGTTTTTGGAAAACAATTTCTCATTAGTTAAATGATGTTTCACTGGTCATTTGTAAAGGACACTCCTGCTGAGGAGGAAAGACGCCCTACTGCCAAGAGGAGGAAGAGAAGTGTCTATGCTCTTCTTTGACTTTTTGATAGGCAATTGGATGACTAAAATAGCGTGCACTTTCTGTGGATTGGT
>VZUA01096806.1:4562-17463 GCA_013401035.1 Horornis vulcanius | reverse complement strand
GAGCTGAACAGCTACAACTACCTTCAAGGGACGTCAGCTGACAGCGGCATAGACACCACTTCCTACGGACCCAGCCACGGCAGCACCGCCTCCCTGGGGGCTGCCACATCGCCCCGCACTGGGCTGGCCAAGGAGAAGGTGGCACCGCTGTGGCACAGCTCCAGCGAAGTGGTCTCCATTGCAGACAGGACATTAGAGAAGGACAGCCACATGGACCGGAAAGCTGAATCATCACTCAGCCTGGATATTCACAGCAAGAGTCAGCCAGCCTCCAACCCTCTCACAAGGGAGAACAGTGCTTACAGCTTAAGTGATGCTGTCTCACATACAAGGTAATTTTCATCTCTTGTATGATTGCCCTCCCCCGCCACCATGCATTTTCCCATTCTCCCTCGCTAACACACCAAAAATGAGAAGTGGATGTTGAAGTGAGGGGGTTCTGCTTACATTAATCAGTGTTCTGAAAGATTTCACTCTGCAGAATGCTTGAAAATTAAGACCACCTTTAGTCTTAGCATCTGTTACTGCTTACAGTACTCGAAGTCTTTAAGAGCATATTCTGTACTTAACTGCTGCTACTAAACTATCCATAAGATAGACGTGTCTGTGTTCATGGGGAATATCTTGCAACAACTGCAATTCATCTGTGGATCAGAAAGGAGATTGGTCCATGTTATTAATGAACAGTTTAATATTGGGTTTATTCTTAGTCTTGCAAGTACTCGTTTCAGATGTTTTACATTTTTCCCCCAGTCTTTGTGTTTGGAAATCTGCTCACAGTTGGTATGATCAATAATGAGAGCAAGTTGCTTGGGAGTGCTAGCATGTAGATCTTAATCTCATTCTGCTGCAAGCTTGTGGGTATGACAGGTTACAGTCACCTTACCTTTCTCCCTCAGTTTTGCCACTAGTGAAATCAGCAATATCAAGTAAATGTGTAATGTGCTTAAACACCTCAAATGGAAGATACCCACTTTCAAGTTAATCAGTGCTACTAGCAGCAGAAAATATTTTAGACTATTTTCCTAACCCATTTTCCAAGAAGTGTTCAGTGTGCATTTAAAAAAAAATTCCTACTCTGTCATACTAGCAACAAGAAAAATACAGGTCTTTCAGGGAGGATGTGGGATCATTGTAATTTGTTGGCCTCGTGTAGCGTGACTGTTACATTTTTATTCTTAAGGCACCTCTGTTTTGAGTGTGTAGCTAAAATACCTGCAGACTGGAAGTCCAAAGCAATTTCTGGTAATTGTCTTGAACAAAGCTACTGTGCAAGACTAGATGTTTATGAGAACAGCTCACTAACTCCTCATACAGTAGCTGCAAATAAGGGGTTGTCATAGAGACTGTAATGGGCTCTGTGTGCTTTGTCATGGTAATTCTGACTAAGTAATCCATTAATGGTGGTCCCACTCTAGTTTACTGCCTCTCTTCATTGGCCATTTTTGGCACCAAAGCTCACTCCATTGATAGAAATCCCACCTAGGTCTTTGAGACTGGTGTGTTTCCAGTAGCTGCATATGCATGAAGGACTTGAGCAAGTCTGGAGAAAACACTGCAGAGGGACTGACTTAGAGTCTGGCATGTTAGTGTGTTCCCCTTTCTTGAAGGTAAAAAGGTCTGTATGATGGCTGTCTACAGTGTTGTACCTTCTACTTTAAGATAAGCCCGTTTGTTTACATTTTTTAGCATTCAGTAGAATTTACCACTTGTCTTGCAGTACTTGTCTGAATGTAGCTGGCGGTGACATCAAATGTTGAGATTCTTATATAAAATGCTGATTGCAATAAAGTTAGTAGCATTGTCATTTGGAAGGATTTTTTCTGAAGCCACTAAAAGAATCCTGGAAAACTTATGTAGGTCTTGGAAGCTTTATTGTAAAGCCTAATGCAACAGCATCTTTGTATATCTGAGGGTTTGGTTTCTTCTTCAAGCACCAAATAGAGTGAGCTTCCTAGAAAGGCTGGGAAAATTTTATAGAAACACTTTGCAGGGCAGGCACGCCATGACAGCTCTCCTCATCCATAAATATACTTTGCAACTTGACTGCAAACTGGTGTCTAGGTTGTTGTCTCATTATTTATTATATTATAACACTGTGTCCCCAAACATCGTGTTTTTTCTAGTTGGTGTGGATTAATTGACATAATGTTTCTCTGATAGTATTGAAATTATTCTCTCCTTGTAATTTTGGGGCTGTCACTGAAATTTCCAGATAAATGTTTCCTGAGCTTTAGTCTGGAGAAAACAGTTGAGGTTTCTTTTGGCCAAGTTTCATTTAAAACTGAGATATTAATAATGCAGCTCTTTGCAAAAAAAAGAGTAGTAGCAGTAGTAGAAGATGTGGGGCATGCTAATTGAGAAATGCAGCAATACTTCCACATACATTGTTTGTTGTGGTGGATTAAAGACAGACTGACTCATGTTCCTTCCTTATTTTGAAAACTGGAGCATGTGTTTGATACCTCACAGTAAAACAAAGGCACAGTCTGAGATAAAAAGCTTTGATTTTGTTTCTTGTGGCATCCTCAGTTGGTGGTTGCACATTGAACAGCAGTGAAACCCCAGGTCATCCAGCTGTTTGCTCCCTCTGTGGAGGCACAACAGCTTGGAGCTGGAGGCTGGTTAAAGTGGCACTTCCAGAAGACAAGCACAGATTATGGAGATTATTATGAAGATGCCTGCTTCAAGGAGGTGAAGGAGGGGAGACGAAAGAAATATTCTGAACAGGCTACTTTTCATGAGAAATGAACAGCTTAATTGGTGTGTTTCTCTATCAGTTTCTAAATTGCTATCTTTTGTTGCGTCTCACTTTTTTATCTTTTGCCTGTGGATGCCATGATGTCTGTAATGTCTTTAAAATCGGGTTTCTGAGCAAGAAGAAAAGGAATATGGCCCTAAAAAGATCTTTGTGACAAAAGAAAAGAAAATAACTACAAATTAGAGTGTTTGTGTCTGTAGAAGACAAGAGTGATAATTACTGCTCAGATCATTTAATAGTGCATAAAAGAACTTGTACCTGAGAACTGGTGGCAAAATGTAAATTATAGTGATTAACTTTTACAGCAGAGCTTCTGGCTGGGTTTTGTTTTTCTTTTCCATCCACATTCCCAAAGTCCTTCCTGATGATTGTGCAGATTTCTCATAGCATCCCAGGAGAACTGCATTATGTAGGCCAGTAATTATACAGAATCATTATAGCTGAATGTCATTAAATGAAGCAGTATGTGCTGATGGCATGAATTCCTTACAAAAAAAATCAAACTTTCATGTCTACCTACCTAGTTTCTTATGGTCTTCTTACCAAAATTAAAAGGATAATCTTGATTATTTGTAATCAAGTACATTTTTCATTACTTCTGATTAATTTTAAAATACTTAAACTATTATTTATTGTAGAGTGCTTTTATGAATGGCTCCTCTGCAATTCTTGCAGTCATGTAGTATTTCAATGTTTTTATAATCCAATCCTGGATGTCTCAATAATTGAGGTGGGAGATAGGGGACCAATAGTAGCCGTCTCTGAGTCCTGAGAAAGGACTGCATCTCTTCCAGATAAAACTAAGCTGGTCTAGCTATCTGTTGCAGTATGATGAATTCTCTCCATGCTTCCTGGTGTCAAATAATCTAATAACATCCCATCACTACCATAGGGCTCCAGCTCTGTTTTAGTTTAAATTTGTCCAAAGCCTTTTGCTCTCCAAATATGCCCTCAGTTAACAGAAGTGTCTGTCTGTCAGTATCCTGTTGGCCTGCCTGTGTTTACTGGTAGGGTGAAAAGCTTCAGTCATATTCACAGTTCTGTATGTAGTCCTGAAGCAGTAATATCCTCCCAAAAATACTGTACTGTAAAAGCCACAGCTCAAAATATGCAATGCACCTTAAAGAAAACTGTATTTAAAATTGCATGCTAATAGTACTAGCATTTACCACGCTGCTCTTGGCATTTATTACATGATGCATATTATAATAAATATTCAAATATTTAAAATGCACAATGTGTATTAATGGTATGTTATATAATAATTATACATACATATGCATCTTATATAAATTTTATGTCAAGCATAATTAACATCAGTTGTTGCCTTCTTTACCCAGTAACATTAAGGATCAATGCCATTTGCCTATCCAGGAGGTGGATATTTATTTTTACTGGTTTTTATTAACAAATGGTTTGTCAGAACAAGCATTTCCTTTAGAAATACCTGATGGGTTGAAGAATTCTGAAAAGTGAACAGAGATTCCTTTCTCCTTTTTCCCTACACTGAATCAGAAAGACTTTTCTACTTCCTGAGTGTATTTAGGAGGGAGTAGAAAGGGCAGTTTATGCTGTGGTAGTGATACTGTACACATGGGCTGGTTTACTCAGCATGTGTAGCAGATTTTTTCAGTATTGGAAGAGACAAAGGGGGAATGAAGGAAAATTTACTGCCTACTCCCCTAGCTCTTAATTTTCTCTGCTTTCTTGCTATAAATTATGCTTACTTGTATCTGTTACAAATATGGAAGTTGTGCTGTGCAGCACCAAATATATAGGATTGATGGACCCATGGAGGGGTCCATCATTCATGGAGGAAAATATCTTCCTGTATTTTCTCATTCTTCTGTCTTTTGTATAGGCCTTTCAAATGCAGAGATGGAGGGAAGGAAGAAATATAATTCTTTAATACAAATCTGTATTATTGTAATTTGATTTGTATGCAAGTGGAGAGGTGCATCTTGCCCCTGATGTGATGGCCCTGGGCTGCAGTAGGCAGTAGAAGGCTACACTCCACCCAGGCTCTTCATCAAGCCCACAGCACTTCACTGCTGGGAATCGTGATGCTTGACCTGGGCCACATGAAAATGAAACATATTTCAGGGTGATTCTTCTGACTCCATCTGTTGTCAATGAAGGGAGAGAAGAAACTCCAAAGCATTAATTCTCCCTGCATATCTGAGGTACCTAATTTAAGACAAGCAGAACCACTTCCTTTGGCTATTTCTTCATTGACTACTACAGCAGTAGCCAGACAAGTGGCATAGATTAGATAACTGACTGCTTGAGACTAAATGTAGGTGGTATTATTTTCCCAAGTGGCAACATAAATTTAGCCTTAAATTCTTTTTTCTGTTTCAGTAAGAGGGATAGATGTGAAAATGCATTGTTTTATGAAGTTTTGAAAAGATTGGTGAAGATTTTTCTGTTATGCTAAGGAAGAAGAGGTTATTCAGTGACTTTATTTAGCCTTCCAGCTAATTTTTATTTCTCAGTCAGAAACTGTTCTTTACCATGGGGCCATCTGTTTCAAGTTCCTTCACTGCAGTGTTGGATCCAGGGATGAAAATGTGGATAAGTGGTGTAGAGAGCTGGTAGAAAACTGATCTCCAGATATATAATGCTATTTCAGTATTAAAGCTGTACACAATCATTTCCTGTGATTGTGCTTATAAATGAGTGACCTTTTAAGGTTGTTACAGTAAATATTGTCTAAGGCCTAGCAGTCCTGATAGGAAGCAAGTTCCATCAGATCTGAGTATCACCATAACTAAAGAGTATCTTCCATCTAAAGCCCCTCTCCTTCTCCCAACAAGCTGCAGTTGGTCTTCTAAGCTCCATTTTCTGTCTTGACAAATGGTGAAATGCTCTAATCTCTCAATTTAAGTATTTTTTTTTCTTGCTTTTCAGGTGAAATACAGGAAACCCTATTTTGAGAGCTGTATTGGTTTCTTCTTAAATTTGTTGTCTTAGAGAGATGTTTCTTGTTGCTTAAGTTCCTTCAAAATACGTTGTCTTTTAAAGCCAGGAATTCCAGCAAGAATGTGGACTTTGCTGTTCAACTAAAATCTCTGTTCTGTTTTGCTATTCAACTAAAATCTCATGTATTACTTTTAAACTGCCTAATGACAATGAACCCCTAGATTTCCCATTTTGTGAAAGGTGGTTGTATTGCATCCTTAGAGGTTGCTTGCAAAATTTTTCCATTACTATGTGAGGTGTGTTTTATGAAATATTGGTGGAAGACCCTGAAGACAAGGAAGCTGGTTTTGCTACTCTATCTGCTGTTGATAAAAATAACATCTTGTGCCCAGAGCTCTGCTCTAACATCAATTAAACAAGGCCTGAATATACACATTTGAGGCAATTTTTGTCTTTATGTTCTTCTCCTAGTACCATGAGCTCACGACACTCTGCCAGCCCTGTTGTTTTCACCAGTGCCAGAAGCTCACCTAAAGAAGAGCTTCATTCTGCTACTTCTCCCCAGCTCGCACCTTCTTTCTCCTCCTCCTCTTCCTCCTCGTCTGGTCCTAGGACTTTCTACCCTCGCCAGGGTGCTACTAGCAAGTATCTGATCGGATGGAAAAAGCCAGAAGGGACAATAAACTCAGTGGGGTTTATGGATTCAAGAAAGTAAGACTGGTTTTTTCTTCTCTTGTTTGATCATTTGCTTTAAATGTAGAAGAAGCATTTTGATCTGTGATAGTTCTCTGTGAGAAGAGCTCAAGACTATTTAATACAATACTTCATCTTCTGTAGAACTTAATCTCTAATCTAGTCTTCTTGGTGTAGAGTTTAAATATTTGATAGTTGGCTAATCTCATTCCCTGTTAACTTGTAAAAGTTGGGGATTTTATCATTTCTAGAAAGCTCTGTGGATTTCAGTCCTATTAAAGCTTATCTTTTCTTGGGACTACTTAAAGGTGACTCAAAATGCTATTTGAGCAAATATTAAAAATCCTCTTATTGTAGAGCCTGAGTTTTACTTAAACCTCTCATCCATGTAGTAGTACAGTGCATGTTGTGCATTAACTCTGGCATTCCACGTTGTCTTGTTAAAATTGCTGCCAGTATCCAGTCTAACTGGCTTAAAGCTTAAAGCAAGCCAGGATATCTCAGCATTACAATATGCAGGCATCTCTTTGGAAGAGAAATTGAGAAACAACTTACTAGTGAAAATATTGTTAAGTATGACTCAAAAAGCAAGTAGTTCAGAAAGCCCATTTCAAAGTAATTTATTCAAGCCTTCTTGACTGTTACTGAGTAAGGCACAGTATCCCTAAATGATACCAATAACTGTCTGTCAAAAGGAGATGGTGAAACTTTGTGATAACTACATTATAAAAAGCCAGTTGAAATATTAAAGAAACTTGGCGATTTGCTGCTTTTGGGCTTACAGAAGACAGGTTTTTTTGCTTTGTACCAAATGCACACTATTTTAATGGATTCACTCCCTTATTTGGGAAATGTATTACATTAACCTTTGAATTATTTTATTGTATTGCTAGTTGATGTTTTTAAACAAGCTTAGTGCTTCCGCAGGCATCCACTAAGGTGAGTCACTGCTGTAGTAATGAAACTTCTTCCATCTTCTGTGCCCTCTAGTTAGTTTTTTTCTTTTAAAAACTCGAGGGTGCTATAATTCTTGTTTCATTCATGCCTCCTGCCCCAGGGCTTTGAGACCTGAATGTGTCTGTTCCATTTCATTTAAGACGTCACCAGAGTGACGGCAATGAGATGGCCCACCCTCGGCTGCGGGCGTCGGCAAGAGACCTGCGAGCATCCCCAAAACGAGCCTCCAAGTCCACTGTCGAAGAAGAGCTGAAGAAATTGATAGATCTTGATAGCCCAACACCTGAATCCCAGAAGAATTTTAAGGTATGTTAAAGAGAGAGAAATAGAATCTTTTCTATTCTCACCCATAACAGGAAAATAAAATGCGAGGCATTACCTTACTTATCTTCATGGACAGAAAACAATCTCTTTGTAACTGATTGCTGGAGATCTAATTTGGTGAAAAGCTTCATTATTACAGCCTCTGCAATATTATTATAACTTTGTGTGCAGATATAGAGAGACTAATATGCTGAATTGCAAAGAACATTTAGTACTTCTGGGTTATGGAAAATCCTGTGGTGTTGTCTTACATATTTTAACTGTTCTCTGATTGCATCACTACACAGTGACTTACTCACAGTATTGAAACTTCTTGCAAAAAACTCACTTTTATACCTCACTAATCCTGTTATCAAAAATGATCCCTAAACTTACACCTATATTTTTGCAGGGTAGTTAGAAACATTTCCTGATATGTTTCAAAATACATTGAATAACATGTAAGTGCATGTATTAATTTTTAGAATGCATCATTTGGAAGAGAACGTCTTGATTTCTAGTCTTCATGTACAGCCAGTGCTTGTCATCCAGAGCCCAAATAGTTTCCACAGCAACCATGCAGAAGAGAGAGCTGTAACTTCTTTTTTTTGCTAGTAAAAACCTGAAGTGGCTTATTAAAGCTTGTATGTGTGGGTTCCATACACAGTTTATTTAAGATGTTGCTTTTGAGGTCAGAGATAAAAAAACCTTGTCATTGACAAGATAGCTTTTTCTTAGGTTTGTGGTAGATCAGAGGGGAACTGGGACATGGGTGACACAAACACCTCCTGTTGGTTGTTTTGAGCCAAGAGAATTGTTCTCATTCCAAGATATCTTCCCAAGTTTGCTACTTTTCTGCTTTGGGGTTAGTGAATCAGTTCTTACCCTGATCTTTATTTCCTGGTTGTGCTTTTGATGAATTTCAGCAAGTTAAAAATGTTCCGCCACACCAATAAATTGCATCTTAAAAGTAAAATTGCATTTTAAAAGTAACTCAATTGTGCCCACTGTACGACTTAGATTTCATCTTACAGAAAAGTCTTACAGCATAAAAAATTTTGACACTTTAAAAGGAAAAAAAAGATAATGCCCTGCATTAGTTCACTGCACTTCACTTTGTTGGCTGACAAAGGCTTTGTTTGCCAGTGGAATTTGTTCTAGGCTATGATTTTGTGTGCCTTGTGCATCTTTGTATTATCTCCCCAGCCTTCCTTATCTCTTTACCTACTATTTGAGCACTGTATATTCTCAAACATGTTTTCTCTTTTCCCTGCTCTGGTACCAGAACTTTTCATTAGCAGAAAAAAAGAAGGCAGTTCAGTCTTCTGTATGCCATAGTAACAACTGTGTACCAGAAGCTGTCATTTCTGTAGTTAAGGGTATGTGCAGGTTCATATTGTGATGGGCAAGTGTTGAAGGAGGCAACGCCAAGGGGAGGATTTGATAATAGAAAATGGGCATGAGAAATAAAGTTGGCTTCTTTATTTCTTTATCTTCTGATCATAGCAGGGTTTTGGAAGTAATCTTAATAAATCTGATTCTTAATCATAAAACAAACATGTCCAGCAATGTTCTCATATTAAAATTTGTAAGAGGTGTGGGGGTTGGCAGATTGTCTTCCTGTGTACAGTACCAACAGTCCAGGCCCTCTTCCATGTTCTTCTCCCACACTGTAGTGTGGGATTTTGATCATGGGAATAGAATATCATCTGTTTAAACATTTTTTCCTCTCTCCAAGAAAAAAAGGACTATTTATATGTGCAAATGAGCAACTCTGTTTTTAATTGCCCTTTTTGGAAAAACCCTTTTCACTTTTTTTGGGTTTGGTTTGCTTTTGGTGGTTTTTTTTTGTTGTTGTTTATTTGTTTGTTTTGGTTTTTTTGTTTAAACTCTTACAGACCAAATGAAGCTCTGTAAAAATTTCTCCATGACAACTATTGGACCAAATTTCAACCAAACTGTAAAGAAATGTTATGCCTTAGAGATAGTTATGTTGCTACAGGTTTCATGAAAATCAGTCTCTGCTGGTGGGAGTAGTTATGATAGCAGCTCTCTGGCACTGGCCTGAGACTGCAAAATTCCAGGCTACCCAGCATTGCTTTGTCCTGTGTGGAACATGGAGGAAGCTGGGATGATGGTGGGGGTAAGACACAAGCTGTCTTGTTCATGGGACTATTTATTCACTTTTGATTCAAATACTTCTGAAGACCCACAGCAGTGGTGGATGTTCCTAGCTGCTCAGTAGTCGGAGACTTCTAATTAGTTGGTGTTGGCTGGTGCTGTGCCTGCAGGAAAGCAGCCAACCCCAAGCAATGGAAGAACTCTGGTTTGTGCAACATTCAGGCTCTTTCAGTACCCATTTCTCTACTACACATCAGCTCTGGAGTCAGCCTGAGATTTCCATTTCAGGAGAAGTTTGAAGAGTGTTTAAAAGCTAGATTGTGAGACAGGCTAAAAAAGATCTATATATGTTACCTAATTATAACCTCCTTAAAAGCCAATTCCTTCAATTCTTTTTCCTGTCCACTCTGAAAAAATGCTATGTTAACACTTGGTTTCTTACTTTAAAAAAGTTTTAAAAAATTATTTCCAAAAATTCTTTATTGATTATTTTTTTTCTCATTTCTTTTTATTTGTGTTTATGAATGTGTAGTCACACACTCTGTCCTGTCAGTCTCCCTTTCCCAGCACTCCTACCACAAGGCGTGCCTTGCAAAGGACTTTGTCAGATGAGAGTATTTACAGCGGTCAAAGGGACCACTTCTTCACCTCGCGGGCCTCGCTCTTGGACCAAGCCATGCCAAATGATGTTCTGTTCACCAGCACCTACCCTTCCCTCCCAAAGTCGCTGCCCTTACGGAGACCATCCTATACTTTGGGAATGAAATCACTACACGGTAAGTGGATTTTCCATTTTTTGACTTTCAGAGGAATCCTTTGTGAATCGTCTTGGGTGAAAATGTTTGTCACAGCGGTTGATAGTTCCATCTTGATTTTGTTCAGATGAGGAGAGTCCAGTCACATGACTGAAAATATAAAAAAGGACAGGAATTTAATTTTTTTTTTCCTCACTTCAGTGTGGGTGTAAGATGACATGACTGGTCATGCGTTTACCTTGTGGAGGGAGCACAGGAAAATGCCTCACTGGCTGCAAGTTTCTCTAATTTCTTCTAAGATCAGTTGGACCAGTGGACAAATAATACATGCCTGGTTATCCAGAGAGAGAACTTGAGGTGTCAGTTCCTTAATGTGGGATTATGGGAACAATATACAATTAGGAAAATGATACAAAAGTGGATAAATACTAGTGGACATTTGGATATACAGCTACACCAGATACAGCTTTTATTGTGCCAACTATTCAACTGCTTTTAAATTCATTCCCTTACCCTATTTATTTTACAGCACTTGAATTACTTATTTTAGTCACACAGTTAACCAGAAAAAGTTATTTGTAAGGTGCTGTCAAGAAGACGCTCAGCTTTCCCCCATTAGGTTACTGAAAAGTCTCAGGATGATTATTTGATGGGTTGTGTGTTGCTGCATGTGAATGTCTCAGTGAGAAATGGAATTTTCACAGGTTCCCACTGTACTTCATCACTGTGTTTTCCAGAAATAGAGGTAGATCTCAGGGAAGGATTCTGCAATGTTTTCTGAAGAAGTACATGTCTGCTCTGATTTATTCATGTTTTAGTATGTTTCAGGAGGAAAATGCAAGGCTATCAATAGATTCAACTCACTATAGTGGGCCCTAAGCACAGTCTGTATTTAGCTACACGGGATACATTTGACAGTGAAGGCTGATGAAGAAATCTATTTTAAATTCTTTTCATCTGGCTGTGCTCACCAGGCATCAGTTTTCAGTGTTGAACCTGACATTTTCATGAGCTGTTGTCTGTATAACGTTTCTTGCATAAGAGTTAGGAATCTGAGCTCTTTTCATTTCTATTTTTTATATGCGCTAAAATAACTTTGCAGACTTGGTTATGCTTGTAACTGGATGGAGGATTTGGCTTCTGAGGGCTTGGGGTCAGGAGATTAATGATGCCACCTGAGTACAAGTGGAGAGCAGTACTTTGTCTCTTTTCATTTAAATGCTGTACTTTCCAAAAAGAAAACTGCAAAACCTTCTTTTGCTGTCATGTTCTCTTCCCCACTAAACTGATAACTCTTCCTAGCACATAACCTTTCTACCTCTGTCAACAAAACAAGATTTTCCATTTTCTATAAAATGTAGGAGCTGCATGATAGAAGGACCAGCTATTTGATTGGCACACAAATTGTCTTCCCACACACACTTTGCTGAGAAAAGGATTAAGTAAGCTAGACATTTAGTACCACAAGTATTTGTTGGCTTCCAGTTATTCAAAATTCTTTAAATTCAGAGATTCCTGAGCACATCCATTTTTTAAAAAGGAAAAACAGTGAGCTAAAAATGCTTGTATTTACTCATCTGCATTAACAATGGAACTCACATTTTTAAAACAGCTTTTCAAATTAGGTTTTCATCTAATTGCATGTATCTTTTCACTAATTGGAGATATTTTCATGTTAACAACCTCCAAAATAACTCTTTTGAGAGCTAAGACAAGAATCTTCAGGGGTAATATTGAGCCAAATTTCATTTACAAAAAGTAAATACATGCAGACACACACACAAAAAAAAATCAAGATTTCTGAGCAAAGATGTGAATGCAGTAATGCAGTTTAGCTTTTCTTGTCACTGTTCCCCAGGCAGCAGTATGATTTAGCTGAAGTTCATAAAAAATTATTTTAGTTATTGAAGTTATATAGTTATTAGACTATCAAAAAAAGTTAAAAACAAACCATCCAGAGGGGAGGGAAAATAAACAACACAACTCATGGGATTTTGGGGTTGTATTCTGCCTGTCACAGTCTTTCTGTTCTGTATGATCCAAGCAGACTCTCACTATAATCTTCTCAGTGGCTTCCTCCCAAGTGCCCAGTCCATCTTCTTACCCCTGCATTCTCTCTTCTAATACTGTCTTCAAAACTTCTTTACATCCTGACAGAGGGCATGAGAAAGGAAGTTGTTGCTGCCTCTGAGCTCAGACATGTGACCAGGCATTGCACTTTTTTTGCTTGTACAGCCAGTAAAGTGAAATAAAGTAGTTAATTCTTGGTTGACAGTTTCGTCTTGCCCTAATTAGTGGTGAAAATCTAAGTGTTTCACTTTTGTTGTTTTAATTTGCACAAAGATTACAGGGATTTAGAATCTTCTTTCAAGCTTGCCAATGTTTTTTT
>VZUA01096805.1:55383-67114 GCA_013401035.1 Horornis vulcanius | reverse complement strand
AGTTGAATGCTTACAGAAACTGTTGATGTCTGAAAACTTCTGTGGCAAGCAATGTGATTCTGCAGGCTAGAGGTTGTTTTGTAATTGCAAAGAATTCCTGATGGGAAGGAAGTTCTGGAGGGAGGTTAGTGGAGGGAAGTGAAGTGTCTAAAATGTCTTGAGAGAGCTATTCGGTTCTTTGGTCACGGTACATATAATGCAGACCCAGTGCAAAAGTCTCGGGAAACTCTTATTTCATTGCTGAGTTTCTACGGGTGTCTGAGACATTTTTCATTATCCAATAATAAATACAGTAGTGAAAGTCACCTTTAACACTTAAAGATTGCTTGGGTTTTATGGGATTGTATTGAAGTGAGTGCCAAGGTATAAAAGCCTTATGGTTGAGGTACTTTTATAACACATGCTTCATAAACCCTTATAAAGTGAGTGCAGCGCACTTCATCCTTTAAGATTACGGCGCTATGGTTCTGAGAGTTGGTGATCTGGTGCTATATTCATTAATTAAATCTGCCATTAATGTTAAATTTTGGGCAATAAGAAGTGAAGTTACAAGAAGTTGAAATGGGGTAGGTCCAGACAATTTATCTCTCATGAAAGCTCAGTGCCCCTTTACTGCTTGACTGATGCCCACGGGTTATCCTTAACATTAAACAAGTTTTTGAGCCATGTGAAGGAAGAAGTAGACCCCGATCTGGGCTACTCTGTAACACAAGGGTTTGCAATGAGCAGTTTCCTGTTGGGATACAAAGTAAGTAATTTTATAAAAGCTGTTACCTTCTTCATGGACGTCTTGTTTAGCTTCCCAAAGAGCAGATGTCCCTCTGATTCCTAAATAGTGGAGAGAATTTCTTTGCTTGTATGTAAATACACAGGATTCCTCTCTAGAGCAGATTTTTATCAGTGGTTACATGTTCCATTTTTTCCTGTCTGATATGCTTGATGACTACAAAACAGAGGTTGCTTTCATTTCCCCTGATTATTGCAGAAATCAACATATCTGCAGAGCAGTGAGCAGGTATTTAGCCATCTCTGAATATCTATGGAAGTTTGTATAAACCTAAGGTGTGCTTTCTAGAAACCCGCTTTCTAAACTAGTGCAAATCACTCAAAGACAACTTTAGCTTAGGTGATTTATATGGGTGTTACTTTTGCTGGTAAGTAAACAGTTACTTGTGGTACCAGCACATTTTAGTCTCAGAGGGAATTGGGTGATTTAATTGAACTGAAGTTTTTTAGTAGAAATGGCATCTAGTGACAAAAGAAGGGAAAAAAAGGGTAAGATTTTCCTTGCCATGGGTTGCATCTGTTGATGGGAATGGCAGAGAAGGGCTTTAGATATACTGTGTAGCTGTGTTCTAGGAGATTTGGGTTGTGTTCAGACCTCTGAGGGCATCCTTTGGCTTGCAGGGCAAGTAATTGCAGTAATGATGTTGGAGAGAGAAAGAATGGGAGGGGAGTGAATAACCAAGTATTTGCCAATGAGAAATTTCCATTGGTCAAACATGTAATCTAAAATGCTTTAATGTAGAAAGTTACTTTTCCCATAAAAGAGTTCCAAACTGTTCATATTTAACTCGTGGTGGACTGATGTCTTGAAGGAAGAAAACAACTTTTGTATCTTTAGGCCTTTAAATGTCACTGGATTTTTGATTTCTCAGTTTTGAAAGGAGGAAAAGACATCAAAAATCCAAACAAAGCAAAAATCCTCCACTTGCATTGACATTTCAGCATAAATTGTTGAAACTTTTTGGCTTTTCAATCTCAAAGCTACTATGAAACTTTGTGGGAAGGAGACATGTGACCATATAACCCATCATCTGTTTTAAATCAAACTGGAAAAGCAAAAGAAATGAAATAATTTTTCTTTTTAAAAATCTGATTTGTTTTGTCGTTGATGATATAGATGTGGCCAGGCTTTAGGAAGGATCTAAAGTGTTTCTGAGTTGAGAGCCTAGTGGAAGGAGGCAAAAAAAAACCTAAAAAAGCCTTTTCACTCTTAAGCCGAGGACATTCAATATGGAAGTCCTCATGAACCTGTAAAGATGAAACCTCAACTTTCTGTCTTTGCAGCAGTGTTTGTGGCAAAACTGCCTTTTCAGTTGTAGAGGAGGATAATGCAGTGCTACAGAGTAAATTCTATTACTTTGCTAAGGAACTGGGTTTCTTTTGAAGCTGTGGAGGTTTGCGTAGTTTGTAGGTGTTCTGTTGGTTTTGTTTATTTTTTTAAACTATTTTGTTTATGTCTTTTTAGAATAGCCTTTTACACAGGTGAATGTGACTAGGACCTCTGAGAAAAACAGCTTATGAAAAGCACATTAAAGTGGAGAATCAGGAGGCAGCACACAATGGTTTAATGCAGTCTATCTATTTATCAGAACAAAAGACATTTATTTGAACCTGTCTTCTTTATTCATTTGACAACTCTCTGGTGCTCCTTTGCTAATGTAGCTCAGTGGTACTATTGCTACAGATTATTGCACCTATAAAACTGGTCTGTGCTGATTTAGGGAGATGCGCTTTGTAATTTACAGTGAAAATTTATGTTCGTTGAGAAAAAATAAAAGGTTTCATTGAAAGCTAATATTAATAAAAATGCCATTTACGTGTTATGTTGTTTGGTTTCTTTGTGGTCCAGTGGTGGTTTATTACCTAATTCAGCTGTGTACAAAACACATCTCTGTTGTGATCTCCAGGCTGCCTGTATCTCCATGCCTGTCTGGGCATGTTGTAGCATTGTGCCTGTGTTACTGTACACTCATCACTGTACAGCTCAGTATTCCACATCACAACCATCTTTGTGCCTGGCTACCCTGGCACAGGAAAAGAAGAATGTGTCACCATCTTAACTCACCCACCTGCACATAACCCAGGTGAGAGCAATACCATGCAAGGTGTGTGCATTAGCCCAGTGACACACCTGGAATTTTGATCTGGCTAGCAGGAACTCAGGTTCTCAGTTACAAATCCTACCCTCATTTTTATTATTTTAGCCCCGTCAGAGGGCATGACTTTTTAGTGGATTTTTGCTGTAATATGGTGTCACTTTCCTTCCTCCCTACTTCTGCATTTGAACTCCTTTAAGGGTTCTACACACTTTCCAGCAAATCTGAGTGACTCTTAACTACTGCTGTGGTTTGTGTACCAAATATATTATGGCAGGCACAGGTATGACATCTCCCCTCCTTATTCTTCCCTCCCCTCCTTATTCTTCCTGCCTGCAGCTTGTGCTGTTTATTCCTTGGGGGTAAATCCCCTTAAAGTGTTAAGAGCTGGATATGTTTCCTGCTCATGTACTGAAGATCTCAGTCCATCATATTGTTGGTTAATGTTCTTGCAAGGTGCCCTCTCCATATCATCTTTTTTCCATGAGCTGCCTCACTGGTGTCCGGTATTCTGCCCACCTGGAGTTCATTCAGAACAGCTCTGTATGTGTCCCCACTGTCCCCAAAGCTCCTGCTTTAAAAGAGATGCACCATGTCACAGACAACTCTCTTCCTCTGCATCCATTCCTAAGGAACTATCTGAAGTGTAGTCTGATTTTCAGCCTGTTTTGCTTGGTCTGGTGCTTGCCATTCATTGTTCACTGGATTTTGAAGGTCAGGAAAATGTATGTAGCATAAACAAACTCATCTCAAGTATGTTTTCAAGGACTTACCATTGGCAGTAACCAGTCCTACCTGCCCTTCTCCTCTCCACATAAACGAGAGAAAAAAGCAACTGAAAGGAATGTTTTATACATGCATGTATACATAGATAATCTAGAATGTAGAAAGACCAAACATAATTTCCTTTTAAATATAGGCTGCCATTTAATTTAATATTATAGAAAATGATTAGATCTTAAACCCTTATAAATTACATTTGACAAGTCTCTAGTGCTCCTTTGCTATTCCTTATGGCAATTATAAATGGCAACACAGGAAGCTGGCAGAAATGCTCATTTTGACTGGAGTTTGTTTATTGTCTCTTAATTAAAAGTGATTAATCTAAATCACTACTGGGGTAGATCCTTCGTCCTGGTCCCATAACGAGGAGTGGTAATTTCAGGGCTTTGACAAATGTCCTACTATTTCCCCTGCCAAAAGTTCCCTCCCCCTATAGCTTCCAGGACAAAAAGTAGAAACAATAAAAAAAAGAAAAGCCCAGAGTCTGTCACATTTCTTTTTCTGTGTGCCATGTAATAAACGTGTGTGCCAGTCCGAGCTGCGTGGCTGGTGGTGGGCTTTTGTTTTTCACTCTGAGCCTCCTGCTCTTCCCATCCTGCTCTGTGTAGGACCAGCCTTTCCTGGGAGGATGGGTGACAGCAGAGATGTTGGGTATTCATTTCTCCATTTGAAGGATGGAGAGTGGATGTGGGAACTGGTGAAGGCACAGGGCACAATTTATGTGACATCACCTCTAGATATGACTGTTAGGTTCTTCCAACTTTCCTATCTTTGTGATTTTATTATCTGATCTTGCAACTACTGTTATGCATCCAGAAGAACAAATTGGCCAGATTTGTGAACCATCTGGTGGAAACACTGCCTTTCTTGTCTCATATGACCATTTCTTGAATTATCCACTGAAGTGCTGCAGATCATGTGTGAAATGGCAGAGGGGATGTTTTGTGTCTGTGCCACTTCATGTCCATGCCACTGTTAGCTTTCTTGTGCTCTTTATTTGAGGACAGAATTCCAGCAATGATGTTTTAATATACAGCATTGTTAACTTTGTAATCTTCTATTACATCAGCTGGAAAATATTCTTTTTCCTGAAATTTCCTTTATTTTAAAGAGCTCTCTGGATTGTCTTGTTAAATGGGCAGGCTTACATCCTTCTTCCATTCCATATAAACAAATAGATTTTACTAAACTATGTTATGGCTCTCTGCCACAGGTAATATACTTTAGATGGACAAAGGTACAAAATGTCTTCGTAGGCCAAGTCAAAAGTGACAGAAAAATAGCTTCAAATAGTTGTGAAATTGTTATTGTTTGGGGAATAATGAAATTGATATTTTGATCTGATTAGAAAGAAGAAATGTACCAAAGCATTGTCCTGAGTAGAGATCTTGGGGACCTCTTCTCAGGCTAATTCCCAGGAAGCCAGTTGGCTATGGGAACGTTTCTTGTTCCCCAGACCGTGCACCAAAGCACAATGCCAAGTGCACTTCTTCAGGACTTGTACTGTGGCTTCCATGGGAATGGCTAGAGACTGATTTTGGGGCTGTAAGTGATGTGAAGGATGTTGAAGGTGCTTTGACATCAAGCTGGATTCATACAGATGGCTTTGTTCTGAGAAAATGTTAGCTTCTAGTTCAGCTTTTCATTTCTTAATGGAAAGGATCAGAAGCCATTTATGTTATACTTCCTTTCCCTTGGTGAATTCATGGAGTTAATGAGGTGCTTAAGATTAAACAAGCACTGAAATTTTTTGCTTGATGAAGGTCTAACATACCAAGGGTTTTACCATTTCTTTGTAAGTGATTTTTTTCTGTCAAAATCAATGTATTTCCCTATCGTAGTCTTGAAGTTGGAGCTCTGTGATGCTGGATAAGAGTAGACAATGTGGACAAAAACCAAAACTGCAGTGGATCTCAGCTAACTGATCGTTCTCCAATGAGCTAAAAAAGACCATTCCTAGATCTGTTTTCCTGCTGAAAGACAGTTTCTATACTTGATTCAGCTGCTGTATCAACAACCTGCTGTGTTTAGAACAGCTCTAATTTATTTCCCACTGTTTGCCTTTATTTTATGGTACTGGTATTTGCTTTAATGTGAAGTCGTTTTCTCCAGATGTTAATAAGATGGTGTTAATGTTCTCACAACATTTTTCTTGATAATGTTTATGTAGAGCTTGCCATCTGATAGTGCAGAATCAACCCATTTTGAAATATCAGTAATAATTTTCTAATTAAAATTAGAGGCTCAGAAGTGTTTTCCTCCCTGTACAAATTGAGGTCATGCACTTTCCTGTGCTTGGGGAAAATTATGTTTTCACTGACTGAATGAATGTCTCTTACTGTACAAATTGGGAGTATGACACAAAATCGTGTCAGTGTTTGCATATGTGCACGTGGACTATACCCAGATTCCAGCAGCTGATCCAGGAAGGCATTCTGTGTTTCCAGAGAGGTAATGCTCTCATTCATAGCACTGCAAGTTGCCAAATAATAAGCCTTAAATCTCAGGAATGCTCTGTTTACTTTTGGAGAGGGGATTCCACACTAGGGGAGAGAGGTGGTAGACAGAAAATGGTCCAGCAAAGCCTGGTGTGGCTGTCTGAAGTTCCTATATCCAACCAAAATCAACTTTGGAACATAGAATTTATCCAGATAAAATTAAAAAAAAAGAATTGCCAAATAAATCAGCAAATGAATTGCCAAAAAAAAATGAAACTGAAATACTAAAACCCACCTTAATTCTATGGGCTGTTACACTCGAGTGATATTCTGATACATCTAATAGGAGTCAGTGCAGTATGAACTCACTCTTAAATGATGTTCACTTTCACTTGTCCATTAACATTTTCCCTCCATTTTCCTATTTAGATCATGCTTCTTAGTGATCCAGAGATAGAGAGCAGCATCCTCATCAGCTCTGATGAAGGGGCCACCTACCAGAAGTACCGTTTGAACTTCTATATCCAGAGCTTGCTCTTCCACCCCAAGCAGGAGGAGTGGATCTTGGCCTACAGTCTGGATCAAAAGGTAAGCAATTGATTTAATGTTGCAATGATATTTGTGGGAAATGGATTTGGAGAGAATTATTAAAGCTTGCTAAAAAGTTTGCATACAAACACATACTGTGCATTATTTGATAATATGTATTAATATTATTTGTTACAAACAGTAATAGAAAATGGCATAAGCTCCCCCAGTTTGTCTGAGCTCAATGCCTGCCAGGAGCTGTGGCTGTAGAAGCGACCGCCCCACCTGATGCCAGCCAGATGCTGCCCCCCGCCTGATTCCGGCCTGATGCCGAGAATTTTCTTGCCAAAAAGTTTCTTGCCCAGTAATTTCTTGCCCAGTAGTCTTTTCCTGAGTAGTAGTACTTGCTGAGTACTTTTTTGCTGAGTAGTGTCTTGCCCAGTCGTTTCTTTCTGAGTAATTTCTTGCTGAGTAGTTTCTTGCCGAGTAGTTTTTTCCCAAGCAGTTTCTTGACCAATACTTTCTTGCCGTGTAGTTTCTTGCTGTGTAGTTTCTTGCCGAGTACTTAGTTGCTGTGTAGTTTCTTCTGGTGGAGCTTCTTGCTGAGTGCTCTCTTGCACAATAGTTTCTTGCCCAGTAGGTTCTTCCCCAGTAGTTTCTTCCTGAATAATTTCTTTCTGTGTAGTCTCTAGTAGAGTAGTTTCATCCCAAGTAGTTTCTTCCCGAGTTGTTTCTTGCCCATTTGTTTCATGCCCAATCGTTTCTTGCCCAGTAGTTTCTTCCTGAGTGGTTTCTTGCCCAGTCTTTTCTATCCCAGTCTTTTCTTGTGGAGTAGTTTCTTGCCCAGTAGTTTCTTGCCCAGTAGTTTTTATCGTTGCAATGTTAGTAACAGTACCTTGTGTACCTCACTGTGCACAGGGAATGGCAAACAAGGCCATCAAAGAAGACTTTTCCATTCAAGTGAGAGGGAGAAATGTGGAAAATGGATTTGTAGAGAATTCTCCAAGACTGACAGAAGGCTCACATAGTATGCATCTGTATGCAAACTTTGAGATAAGAAATGCTGACTTAGAAATGCCATGAAATAGGACAGATATTGTTGAGAAAGAAATGGAAGTATAAACAAGTCTCAAAGGATGGTCTTGCAAATAAGACTAGATATTTGGAGAAGTATAACAATGAAAGGTGCATTGTAGTAGGAGGACCCACAAGGGGTAAATGTAGATGATTGGCTTTAAGGCATTTACAACATTGTCTGGCAAAAGCTGATGGGACACGAAATGCTTATAGTGTGTTGTAATATGGAAATAGTTGGCTTCTAATTGTGATAGCATGAATTATAACATTTGTACTGTCTTACCCTTCACATGAAACTGAAAATTGAGTAAAAGTTTTTAAACTGCCTCTCAGTTGCCCCATCTCTGGGTCAGAAAAAGGTATAATCTGACAATTTTCACTTGGAAGTTGAAGCGAATATTGTCTAGAGCTGCTGCCTTTCAGAGATGATGAAGAATTTATTGTGTGCTTTGCTGTTCTCACTTTGCAGGTTTTAATGTGCTCAAAAGCCATGCAGTGACTCCAAAGCCAGTTTGCTAAAAGTAGCTGAGTGTTAGAGTGATCATGATGGGTGTGGAAACTTCCACGGTGGTGATACTATGAAAGATGAAAAGATTTAGAGATTTGACATGACATATGGAGATGTTCTCAAATTCTATTGATTTGTGGGTGCTGATTTCTGCTCTGTCTCTGAGGATGGAGCACTCAGGCTGTGTTGGTCTGTGACAGCTGGCTGTTGAACATTAAGGGGTGCTCATTCTGCTTGCAAACTCAAAGTCAGGGAGGAGCAACAGATTATAAACTCCTCTGTGCCACTTTTAAGCCTCTTTGCTTTCGGTGAGTGAGACATCTCCAATCTGTTACTTTGACCTTAGCAAGTTTGCCCTTACATAGCACTCATCTGTCTTGAAAGGTGCTGGGCAGAGCAGGTGCAATGTGGTAGTAAGGTGCTGTGGCTAAGATATGAGCTTCAGTTCTGGAGCAGCAGTCCCTGCTACAGCCCAGAGCTTAGACATAAGATGATCAAGTTACAAATTCTACAAAGTTTAAAACTTGCCAAGCTTTTATCTTTCCTCTCTTATGTTTCTGTCATCCCTAGACTCTGGAAAGCAAAAACATGCTGCATAACCACTAAGTTTCTCTCATGGTGTTGGGTTGACCCTGACTAGATGCCAGGTGACCATCAAGGCCACTTGGTCACTCCCCTCCTCAGTTGGACAGGGCAGAAAATACAATGAAAGGCCTGTGGGTCGAAATAAAGGCAGGGAGAGATCACTCAGCAATTACCATCATGGGAAAATCACACTCAGCTGGTAAAATTAATTGAATTTATTACCTATCAATACTCTACTGTACTTTATCCTACCCTACTCTATCAAATAAGAGTAGAGTAATGAGAAGTAAAAATTAAAGCTTAAAATACCTTTCTACCACCCCTCCCTTCTTCCCAGGCTCAATTTCATTCACGATTTAAATTTTTTTTCTGCATCCCAGCAACAGAGTGGGACAGGACATGGGGGCTGATGTCAGTTCATCACAGTTGTCTCTGCCTCTTCCTCCTCAGGGGAGGACTCCTCACACTCTTTCCCTGTTCCAGCGTGGTGCCCCTCCCACAGGAGACAGCTCTCCACAAACTTTTCCAATGTGTGTCCTTTCCATAGGCTGCAGTTCTTCATGTATTGCCCCACTGTGGATCTTTTCATAGGATGAAAACTTCAGGAACGTACTCTTCCAGTATGGGTCTCCTGTGGGCTCCCCTTCACCTGTCCTTCCATGGGTCAAGGGGTCAACCTGCCTTACCATGGCCTTCACTGTGAGCTGCAGGGGAATCTCTGCTCCAGCACCTGGAATGCCCCCTCCCCTCCTTTTTCACTGGCCTTGGTGTCTGCAGTGCTGTTTCTCTCACATATTCTCACTCCTCTCTGGCTGAAGTTGTCAATTTGTTTCTTCCCCTCACTTTGTGAATGTGTTATCCCAGAGGTGCCACCAGTGTCACTGATGGGTTTGACCTGGGCCAGCAGCAGGTCCATCCCAGAGCTGGCTGGTGTTTGCCTTCCCAGTCAGCTTCTTGCAACTTTTCATGGAAGCCACCCCTGTAGCCTCCTCCCTGCTATGAAAACCGTTCCACACAAACCAGTTCATTAACCTGTCAAGTGTGAGGGTATTTCCTGGGTGGGATTTTCGTTTTCTGCAGTTATTGTTGATGATTTTAAACTAGCCAGACTGACATCCCAGCTATAGGAACAATATAGCTAAAATGCTGTGCCTCTCTATTTGAGAATTTCCTTTGAAGGGCTAGTGAAAGTTTTTACTAAACTAGTTGCTGAGAATATAATTAAATAATTTCCTATTGCTCTGCTTCCCACTTGCTGAAAGAATGCTGTGGCAGGCACCAGGTGTTTTGCTGGTGTGCTGCTGATGATTTTTGAGTGACATTTGCAAGAACAAAGCTATTGTAAACACACTCCTTTCATAGTATCAATTGCTTACTGTATGAAGGAGTTAGTCAAATGTCAAATAGTTTTCTGCACTCAGAGAGTCAGTATAACAGGGATTTTGAAGCAGCTGGAAAGACCAATCTATTTATTTGATGTCACAAAATGACTTGATGCCACTTTTTAACTGGAGGCAAAGATTCTGCGTGATCCTGGTGTTTATACAAACAGACTTGGGAGAAAGAGGCATCTGATGAGGTGGTCATGTATGTGAGAAGCCAGATGAGACATCCTGGGTGTGCATTTGTGAAGAGATCCATTTGCAGTGAGTGCAGAGCACCTGCTCTTGGGTTGAAGCACTCTACTTCTGCTAACAGAGCTTTGGAATCTTTTCTTTTTTTTTTTGTTAGTCACTGGAAGGAGAAATCAAAGTACAAGGGAGGCACATGTGATTGACTGTGAGATGATATTGATGCTCCTGTAGCCCAGTACAGCAATAGCAGGCCAGGAGCATTTTTGCTTCTGCTCCTTCAAACTAATGCATCTGTGTGCACACCTCAGCTGCTGTCTTCTGCCCAGGAGAAAGACAAGAGAAATGAACTGAGGTAGAAACACTCTGAAGCTGCTTGCATTTCATCCCAGAAACTGAATAAAATTTTTCATAGTGTGAGAGCAAAGATGAGTTGGTCTGTAGCTTGTTGGTCAAATGGAAATGGAGCAATGCCAAGTTCAGGCTTTTCCTTTATGTCTGCCTTTGTATTTAAGGCCACTTGTGAATCTTTCCTTCTCTGTTCAGAAGGATGGCCTGAAGTGCTGGTTCAATGTGAGTCCTAAAATGGAACATGGAGCAGTGCTTTTCCAAATTGAAATGTTTGCTTAATATACCTGAGGTACCGATTGTGCTGAGCCATGTCTTGGGTTGCCAAGAGCTGTGACAGAAAAGTTGTGAAATGTCACTGACTCAGGATCATGCAGCTTCTCTGCAATCACGGCTGGTACTGAGATAAGGGGCAGTGCTGTTAGAGTGTGACAGCAGTGCCATGTGAAATCCCCAGGTGAAGTCTTCTGGGAGGCCAATGTAATGCATTCCTGCATGTCTGGAGGCAGGGGCACTGCCACAGTCGAGTGGGAACCAGAGGTCAGCCCTGTCCTTCTCTCAGGTTAGGCCAGTGCAAGAACGAAGTGTCTTTTAGGCTTTAAGTCCTGTATACTTAAGAATATTCATCATGTCTTTTGTATCTTCATAAGACTGTTGTGGTTGTTCTCTCTTTTTCTCTAGAAGCCAGATCTGGATCTCACACTTTCCCACTCTACTGTGCCGTGCCTTCTCTCCTAGATGTGGTTAGGGGATCATGCCAATGGCAATGACCATTTCATCTCTCTGCTGCTAGCAGAAAAGAGATAGCAAGAGCTTCTAAAATAAGTGTCTAGAGAGGCTGCAGTGGTGCTCTGTAGTTGTGAGGAGGCTATCCAAAGAGATGCCATGCTGGCAGGGGCTCATTGTCCAGCTGCAGCCTAGTTCTGCTCATACTCCTCTGTCCTTTGTTTTTTGTGCCCATTTTCCTGCACAGCAGCATGAAGTTGCCTGGCATGAAACAGGTGGAGCTGT
>VZUA01096805.1:8731-19104 GCA_013401035.1 Horornis vulcanius | reverse complement strand
GGGAAAAAAAAAAAAAAAAAAAGAAAAAACATACTAATGACATTCTGGCTGGAAGGATTGTGTGTGATTGTGTGATTATGTAGGGAAATAATTTTAAATACTTTAATTTCTCCTTTAGAACCCATCAACTACATAATAAGTGAACCCTAAGTAAAGTGCCACATGATAAAGTGTCACATGCACCTCTGTAATTCTGGCTGCTATCTCAGCAAGAATGAGTTCTTTCAATGAAGGGTATTTCCTCTGGAAGGGCAATTTTGGAGTAAGTTGTCTTTGAAGTACTTTTCTTTCTAAGCGCCTTTTCTTTTTTCTCTCTAACCTCTTTTTGCTTGAGAAATGCAACATGTCTTGCAGAAGGAAGGATTATCCCTCCCCACTAATGTAACTGTGGATGTCCTTACATAAATACTATCAGGCTTTTAGAATTTGTGATTTGTTGTGATTTTAGTACAATTAGTGACGTTTGCCACATTTATGTCTTTAATGTTCTGTGGCTGGAAGTTATTTTTTTCCTTAAGGCATCAAAAAGGAGAGACTGAAATATTTCTGCTCATTTGGTTTAAATCTAATGCCTACCACTATATGTCACCTACTGCACTCCAGGTAGTGCTTTCAGCCATCCAAAAGCCTTTTGCTTTGGTCTCTCATCTATCAGGTTTCTTTATCTCCCAGGGGCCAGTCTCTTCTCTTACCTCTCCCCTAGCTAATCTTGGATAATTTTATAACCCCCACTTCCCCAGTCTCTTTGACTGAGTGTCTGAGACTGAAGCAGACTAGATGAACCACTAGTACTAAAGACCAGGACTGCTTTAAGGAAGAGTTTGTTGAATATTTCTACCAATTTGTATTGATCCCTGGAGTGGGTCCCATTGCTGAAGAGCACATGGTGGGTGGATCTGTGTTCTTCTCATGTAAGAAGGTAACAAATAAGACCAAAGCCCATCAAAACAAGTAAGGCCAAACCTCATCACTATGTTTCAAAGGCCAGTGTTGGAAGCTGAAATGCTGTACTGCTGACTCATGCAGTCTCCCTGGCCTGACTTCATCCTGGCTCTCCTGATGCACGTGAACTCAGACACAAATTAATTCCAGCCTGCCAGGAACAGTCCCAGAGTAATTCTTTGTGATACTTTGTAGGAAGCATTGATGAAAGCCAGCCCTCTAATTAATATATTGAATAATACATCCCTCTGAGGCATATGGGGATCTCCCATACTGTCATAGCTTGGCAAAGCTAACCAAAAGCTGGGCTGCCAGGCTGAAAGCATCATATTTTGTGCATTCTGACTAGCAAGAAATAGTCTCCCACTTTTTAATTTTTTTTTCCTGGGGAATTTTGGTTAGGTTTTGGCATTTGTTCTATATCATACTAATCTCTCTGTTTCTGGGA
The DNA here is from genome assembly GCA_013401035.1 of Horornis vulcanius. NCBI lineage: Eukaryota > Metazoa > Chordata > Aves > Passeriformes > Scotocercidae > Horornis > Horornis vulcanius. The sequence goes on along the minus strand of VZUA01096805.1, from coordinate 17,714 downwards.
TAATGAGTGAGTTCTCAGTGTGAGGGCAAATCCCTCTTGTTTTCAGGTGACTGAAAGATAAATGTTTGGGAGTTCTTTTAAAATAACTTCTGTTCTGAGAAGTTTAGAAGTGACCCTTTCACATATTCTGATTATGGATATAATTTTCTGGCTATTTCATTCAGTGACAAAATACCTACAAGCATCAGGAGTGAGCATCTTTCCTGGATCCATCCTCCCTTTGCCCCAGACCTCACCCCTGATGACCCACTTGATTTCCAGAAATGCACTTTTACAGCTCTTGTTTCTTTACTGCAGTTGGAGCTGGAAGCATCCTTGCATTGGAGGAAGTTGCAATCTAATAGAGGATTTATCCTCAGCAAGCACATCAGCACTATCAGGGACTATTTTTACATGAAACTAGATATTTCAAAATTCTTCAGAAAGATTTTCTCAAAAAGAATCAGGAAGGACCCAGGTAAATTCCAGTTCATTTCCCTGAACTGATTTTAGCTGCTGAGCCTTTGGAAATTTGCCTGGCATTAAGCTGAACAAAACCAGTTGTTTTATTTAACAGAAGAAGTTGAGCCCACACTGTGCAGAAAGAACAGTCTTATCATGGCAAAACAGACAAGATGTTTCTGCATTAATTTAAATGTGAACCATTTGTGTTGCTCAATAACATCCATTAAAGATAAGGAGGTCCGTTTTTATGCCTTCTGCTTATTGTAAATTAACAAACTCTCTTAAAACCACAATTCATCAGCGGTTATATGAGGCAGAATTCATTCTCTGCAAGAGAAGAAAATGAAACTCCCATCCTTTCATTCCCTGGCATTCCCCTGAGTCTCCTCTGTAGAATGAGATGAGTTTAATTTTGCTATTGTTAAGCACAGTGAGCATGAAGCTACATCAGAATGTAAGAGCAGGAAGGAGCATCTTATTAGCTGCACTACATGTTCTTTTAAATAATGTTGATTCAGTAACTTGTGTCTTGCTGATCATATAGAGAACGAGGATGAAAAGCCAGTGAGTGATGCTGTTTCACTTGCATATTTGTAGTGAGTTAATTGGAATAGGACATAGCAGCGGTTATTGTAGCTCTGTAATTATCTTGCAAGATAATTGTTCTCAATTGGGCAGAAGGCAAGAAAAATGGGATGTAGACATGTTTCCATGTTTAGTGGAATATCAGGAATTCTGTAGCTGAATTTGAGAGAGAAACATACTCACCCATGTCTGCCAACAAGTACTTACGGAATAAAAAATAATACCTTCAGACTTCAGAGCTAATTTCAGTAGATCTGGGTTTTCTCACATAGGAGAAAATCCTGATTTTTACTGAAAAAAAAATAAAGAAAAGCAATCCAAAAACTCTGTCAGGTTTTTGGCCAAAGGGTACAGACATATTCTTAGGTTTTGCTCGCAGTATTTTTGGTTTTCAGCTTTTGATTGAAAATCTTTGAGTGAAGGAGACATGTTCCAGTACAATATTGATTTTAGGGGCAATCTGTAAGAGTGACTCCCTAAAGCCATTTCTAGATCTGCAGTAGTTTCTCCAGAATTCTATTTTTTTCTTTCTACAAATCATTAGATTTGAACAGTGTGCTGGCACTTTGGAATTTGCCTTCAGGATAGAAACCAGCAGAGTATTACTTTTCATTTGGCCTTGTACTTCTCTTTCCTTTTATTGCTCCTCTGTAACAACAGGTTAAGAACCCAACAAAAAGCAGGTCTTGATTTACCCACAGCTTGACCATACACCTTTGTTTCTTGACATGACTCCCACTGCAGCATTCTGCCCTGAGCACTCTCACCTGATCAGGGTGATGCTTTGGGGATGAGGATGCTTTGGGATGCTGCTGTTGTGAAGAGCTGGGAGTGTGTCTGGTGCTCAGCCCCCTGGGCATCCTTGTCTCCTTATTGTTTGTTCACCTGCCTACCTTAGAGCAAAGGACCCACAAAAGAACTCTGGTTTCCCTGGTCCCTGCTGCTGCAGTGTTGCTCTTTCACTGACAGAGACCTGCATGTGACTGTGTCTGCTTTATTCATCTCTCCATTCTGCCTGCCAGGATGCTTCTGTCTTGAATGCAAACCTGTCTTGTCATGAGACACTTGGTGATCTGCTGACCTCATGTCACTGTTGCTTTTACAAATCATAGCCACACAGACTTGCTGTTTCTACAGACAGAGCCTGTCTTTAGATATCTGTCTGCTGCCAGAATCCCTTTTGTTTCCTGCCTCTTTGTCTTTTCCTCCTGTGGTGTTGGGACAAATGAGCATCTCACTCTCAGCAGCTAACTGAGTGCGATTTTGGGGGCAAGGAGACACATTTATGCATTTATCCTTGCTGGTCCAGAACAGAGTAGTTTATTCTACTCCGTATTTCTCCTCACCTTTCTTCATTCCTTTCTTTCCCTCTTCCTTTTCTGGCTGATGGCTAAAAGTCAAAGAATGAAATAAGCTATTTGTTCTCCTCAGGTTAGTGTCTGAAATGCAGAGAAACAACTGTCACAAAAAGGTTTGTGACACAAATCTATTTTTTCATATTGTTTTTCCCCAAAATGCATGAAATGAACCACAAATTCATTTCCAGAATGTTAGATGTTATCCCAGGGTGATTCCTCACAATATCCTGTAACTGGGAATGTAGAGACTCATTCTTCCTTAATTAATACAATGTACAATGCTCATAGGCATGTGGGACTCATCAGCAAATCCTATACATATTGTCTGTGCCAAGTTTCATACTGGCATCCCGTCTTTGGACAATTTAAGCTTTATTTTTATCCATCTACTGCTGCATTCATTTATTAAATGATGCACTTGCTCTGAAGCTTTTCAGAGGCACTTTATTCTGCCTAGGCCTCTGTTAATAGCTGAATCACTGAGCCTTAGCATTTTGGGCATGTCATATTTACTGTTGGAAAATATTTGTACAAATGAGGGCAATTAAACACACAGTGAACTGATAGGCCTTATTTTTGGTGTAAAACTTTTCTGGAATGGGTCATGTTTAAGATACTTGTGCTAGGAAACAAACTCAGAGGAATGTGACAAACATTTCCTTTGAAGGAGAGGAGTAACTCCAGCGAAATCTTTGGTTACAGGACTGCCAGGCAGAGCTGAGGCATCTTTGAGCATGTACTTTGCTTTTTTAAAGTGATTCAAAACAGGGCTGATTCACGTTTCATGAAAAAGCAAAACAATAATCTATGGCAATTCCCCATGTATATGTCTTTCAAAGGAGGGTAGCCAAGCTGGGAAAACAATAATTAACTGGGCTTCATAATATAGTAGGCACTAAACATATTTTAAGCAAATCCAACAACCCAAAAATATACTTTTATTCTTGTTTCCTAAAGGGACTTGAAATTTAGAATAACAGAAGTGATACTGTCCTGCAAAAAAGTACCCCTTCCAGAAGAAGGCAAAACAGAATCAAACCCTTGTGTTTGAGTGTGCTAAAACTTGTCCACTATTAAACTTGCAGGCCTCTAAACCCCAGGAAAATCCTCTCTCTCCTCTCTAGGAATGCCCTCTCCAAAGCAGCACTGTTGGTGTTGGATGCATGTGAGGTAGGGAGATGATGGTGTGTCGTGCACTCAGGCTCTGAGAGGTTTTCAGGACAGTAATGTCTTGATCAGCTGATGCTTCATTACTTCCACCATATCCTGATGTTGGTACTGCTAGGACTTGGCAAAAACAGAAAAAAAAAAGGGCTTCTATTCAACTAGGATCAGGATAAATCCTCAGGACTGCCTTTGCATGGCCTGGATCAGCTGTACCCCGATGAGCCAGGAGCTGCAGCTGCATGGGAGCAGCACTTTCAGCTCCTCAGCACCAGCACTGGGGCTGCACCTGGCAGCAACCAGCAACCAGGGGTGGCTTGGCATAGCTGACACATCCCTGCATGAGCCTCAGTCCCCGTAAGGAGCTGTTTCAAAGGCACCACTGGGAAATCAGGATGCCACCTGGAGCACATGCCCTGCCTCTGTTACTGGCCCTTTCAAACCTTGGCCAGGTTGTGAATAAGGATCTTTGGCCTTCTACCCTTGAAATTTTTCAAGAGTATTTCACGAGAATGTGGTTATATTTATTGGGATTTATGGTGTAGGTCTGGGAAAAAATGCCAGAGAACTGTGAAGGACTAAGATCTATTAACTGGATGAAAACTGGACACAGACTTATTTATGCATAGGTTTTGGTGTTAGCATAAAGGGAAAAGAAAAAAAAATTAAGCAACAGCAGTTTTTCTTTTGCTAAATATAATTTAAAGATATTCCCCATTAATTTCTGTGATATAAAGAGTCACCTTCTTTTAGGTATTGAGAAGAGAAGGAAATGTTCCTCTGTGCAGCAGAGCCTGCTGCCTTGAATGGATTCTCTGGTGGTGGTTGACATGGTTGAGCCTAAATGTCAGTTTTCTCCTCAAGGAGAGGATTGATTTGGACCTTTTTCCTCTTCTTGGTCTGGTTTATGTATAAAAGAACTGTGTGTAGCAAGTTTGTGGCTCAGGGGCCTGTGATCCACTGAGGGAAGGTGCAGATGTGGACATTGGTATTAGTGGGGATGAGGTGCAGGGAAGCAGATGCATGGATACACTTATGAAAACACATGCAGATGCCATGAACACANTTTTTTTTTTTTTTTTTCTTTGAGATACCATGCAGAAAAACCTCCTTAAAATTCATTGGGACCTTTTTAAAAAGGATTGGCTTTGTGGCAAAGAAATTAGCTGAGAATAAACACTTGGCAATTTTTTTCCCTTATCTTGCAAGCTAAGTCTCACAACAATTACTTCTGCCTACGTCCAGAACTATAGCATCACGGAAATTAGCACTGGAAAAGATGTAGAAAGCTCCAGGGATGTAGCTAAGACAGTTCTTTACAGTATCTTCCTGCCCAGCTTTTTTCCCAAGCTTCATTTGAAATATGCTGTGCAAGGAGGTTTGGCCATAACTCTTCAGAGACCTCATCACATCCTAACACATCCAGCAGCGTCTCCCCCAGCTCAGCCACAGAGAATGATAACTGTATTTATGTGTTTAATAAACACTTTCTTTGCCCCAACAGTTGAGCATTTGCATGGTTCTTAACTGTGGTAGTTTATGGTGGGTGGTTGGCCCGGGGTTGTGTGCAGGTTGGGTGTCTGGGCTGTTACATGCCCAGAGTTAATGCTTGATGGAGCTGATTTTAGACCAGTTAATACATGAATCACCTTGATCACCTGAAGCCAACTGCAGTTATTGATACCTAGATAGATGTGATGCAGTACCAGATAGAGGAGAAGCCTGTGGGAAAGCTATGTGTCATTTAGCAAGGGTGCCATGTGGAAAACTCCAGGTCAGTTGAGCAGGAATTGGATCAATTAGTTTCTGCTTCCATATACCAACATGGGCATGGCCCTTGTGTTGTTTGGATGAGTTAGAAATATGCACTGCTTGCCGGGTACCACACAAAAGTGTTTATTCACTTCTGGAGCAGGATAGAATTAAAATTACAGCAGACTAATTGGCAACATCCACTAATTTAACTGCAGTTGCCTGCAGCAAGAGGATGAGTTTTTCCCCCTTTACATATTATTGCACAATAAATGTGCCTTGTTCCTTGCTGTTTCTAGCCCTTATTTACTGCACAACATCCTGCTAGGTAGTATCCATCTGTTTCCTCTGTCTCTTTACATGGACACTGGCAATTGCCTTCAGTCTGACATCTTAACCTGCAAAAATGAGTTTTCAATTCAGCATCTTGGGAGACTCAATTTTTTGTAAAAGTTTTGATTTGTTTTCAAAGCTGGTGAATGACACTTTGACTGGTCAGAAACTAGACACATCCCTGGTAAAAAGCTCAGTCCAGCAGGTTCCACATCAAGTTTGAAAGGTTGACTCCTGTAACCTGAATTCTTGCTTTTACCTTGTTGTAAATCCCAAACACAAATGTTGCTCACATTCAGTGATACTCACTCAAACCTCCCAAACTCTTGGGTCCAGGAGATAGAGGAATGGAGCATCTCTTACTCTCAGTTGATGGTTTAGGGAGCAAGGATCAACAAAAGCAGTTGCAATTGCTCAGCTGTTTTCATTTAAGATGCTAGAGGAGCCATATCTCAATGCTCCTTTTCACCTTTAAATTCCTGGTGTCTGCAAAATGAGTAAAAAAAAATGCAAAAATTGTTTATTCCATGGAAATTCCTCTTTATTCCATTAGAGTTGGTAGAGAAAGTGAGCTGGGGTGTGCAGTAGGCAAGCAACCTGAAGAGTCTCTGTTTTTCTTTTTTCCTTTCTCTGCACTTGTTGGCATTTTTTATTTTGAAGTACACAGAACCTTATAGGGAAACGTTTCAGGAACAGTAAAACTGCAGAATATTGTGTTTTCCTTGCCCTTCTGGCTTGCTCTCTCTCCCAGTCAGAGATGAGATATTAGCAGAGTGCCCTAATAAATGTGCACCCATGCACGATGCTCTTCCCTCAGGATAGAGATAAGGATCTTGCCAGGATCATGTCCATCCTTCAACTTTCAAGAGCACACAATTCTCTCTGAAAGGAAGGGAGGAAAGATCTTGTGAAAATCAAGAGCTACCATGAAAACAGGAAGGAAAAGCAGCAGCAGAAGATACAAAAAAAGGCAACAATTCTTCCTTTTAATGGAATTCAGAGGTAGTTTGAATTCTTAATTGGAAAATTATCCTGTGGCTCTTGCAATTCTGGCTGCAGGCTCCACATTTTGAAAACTGCTTTTGCAGCAGCTGGGGAATGTGTCAGCAGGAAAAAACCTGACCTTTCCTGTCACTACTGCCTGCATCCTCTCAGCATTTTTCATGCAAGGGGTGATTAATGAATAGGGCTGGTGGGGGATGTAGATTTAGCTCAGTTCTTCACAGGGAGGGTGCCTTTTTTAATTCCCTACAGCCATCCAAGACAGCAGCACACACGGGTGTGTTTTGTGAACCTTGGTTTAAATTTTGCTGTCTGGAGTTGATGTGCGCAGAGCTGTGTGACCACGGGTCAGGACCTCAGGCTCCTGAGTGTTAAATACTCTTGTCTTTGTAAGCCTCTGGACAGGGTTGTTAGCAAGAGCACCATGAAAGCCTTTCCCAACCACCCCACTCTGTTGGCTACTCTTGGTTGTTTAAGTCAGGGCATGCTGACATCTCTCCTCAAAATGCTTTAGTTGCTTAAATAATATTGAGCAGTGCATCCCCCAAATGTTCTTCAGAGCGATAATGTGTAAGAAAATACAAGGCTGTGAAAGTCTCTCTTCTGGTTTTGTTGCTGCTCCTGTGTTGCAAGACCAGAGAGGTTGTTGTAGTGAGTTCTCAAGGCTGAAGAATTACAACAGGATAAAGAGATAAAGGAATAGCTTTAGAGTCTATGTGTGTGTTTTTGCAGCTGTGCTTCAGGATCTGCATTTACATCTTGCTCTTTCCACTGCTGACTTTTTTGCATTCTTTATGTGAAGCTCTTCCACACAAATGATGAGAGACCATTTACTAAAAATACCTGAATTCAAGAGCCAGAGCAATGCAAAGCAAAGCTCTGTTCCTTGCCAGTGGGAACAGATGTGAGGTGAGGCGTGAAGAAACAGCATTGATTGGGGATCTGTTTTGCAATCAGTCATTGGTGTACGAGAGCAGCTTGGTCTGAGCGAAGGAAGGATGACCAATGCACCACTTTTCAGGCTTGTTATCTGCCTGCAGATATCAGCTTGCAGTGCACTATTTGGTGAACAGAGGAGTACTAGGGATGTGCTGTGTGCTAGTCCTTTTTTGTCATCATTGTTACTCTGAAAAGAGCCATTAGGCTTGTCAAAACTAATTAAGGAAACAAATAGATGGCACTGGAAAGGAACTTCAACTAAAATGACATGTTTCAGGAGATCCTTCTCATTCCCTGGTGCACGCTTGAAAGGCATTATATGAGTAGATCCACGGAGTTTGTGTATGCAAATGCACAATGGTAATAAGTATTCTGGATTTTGTTAGGAAATAATTAGGTTTTTCTAATTACAGACCCTTTTAAACAGTACTGTGGCAGATTGGTGTCTCTTGTTACCTGGGCCAGGAGCAGTTTTGCCCCACTGCTGCAGGGGGAGATGCAGTGCCCTCTCCATCTGGAGGGGAGGGACCCAGAGGATGGCAGGGGCCCAGGTGAAGCCATCTGACATTGTGGTGTCAGGATGCAGCAAATGGCTCTCAGTAGGAGCCTGGTGTCTGGCAAGAGAGGGAATGGGTGCCAGGAGAGTGCATTTAAGACTGAATTTAAGTAGGAAACCTCTTGGTAAGGGCTTCAGGGCAAGTCCCTAAAGTGTTCCCAATCTTTACCTCAAAGTGCTGGAATTACCTCTCTGTTTCATTAAATTGTGATGAATAGATATGATGGCAGGCATGTACATCTGTCTCTATTGGCATGTCATAGACAAGGGTGATGGTTACTGAATGACTGAAATTACATCACTTAGTGCTACTCATTTGAAAAAGGCAGAAAACTTCTGCTATGGCCTAGAAATGCTTTCTATATACATTGGGGACAAATACTGCAGCACACTGTAATGTTTTTCACTGATATTTAAAGGAATTTCTATATATCCTACTGTCACTTTTAACTGTGTCCATGTATTGGGAAGATCTGATCCCAGTAACTGCACGATCACAGGAACTCAGGCTGATTCTGCCATCCTTACCAGTACCAGACAGCACTTTCTTCCTTGTGGGATCACCCTGAAACTGATGGTAGCGATTAAGGAGCAGACTGTTTCTGGCTGTGAGTGGAATGATGAAAGCCCTGCCCGTGCTGCTTTGTTTTGTTGTGCTGGTATCTTTTGGCCACAATTCAGGGTGTTGTGAATGGACTCGCTATCGATGTGGTGCTCTCGTTAACAAGCAGTGCCAGTTTCAGTTACCTACACAGTGGGTCATAATGTAGTTGTTTTGACATTTGCAGCACTGGCTGATCTTAGCTGAGCTCCAGCACATTTATATGTTTGTCATTGCTTCAGTTGCTGT